>JANHFP010004465.1:37476-48085 GCA_032468135.1 Calamaria suluensis | reverse complement strand
AATGCTGTTTCCGTGCTGTAGCCGGGCCTGAAGCCGGATTGGAACGGGTCTAGATATGAGGATTCCTCCAGGTGCTGAGGAAACTGATGTGCCACCACTGTCTCAACAACAAGCATGTGGGACAAATCAACGGGTGTCGGCAACTCATGGCTCTTCCCCCTGCTGTTGGATGATCTTCTGTTGGATAATCCCACGACTGGCTGTTGTCGTCCCCCTTGCCCTCACAGTCACTCCTCTGGCCTGAGAAGGGAGGGGCGGGGGATGGACATTCACTCCGTATTCCAGGGTGAGCGAAGCTTCATCTGTTGCTCGGTCTTGTGGACGTTTCTGCACAGCTTGGTCTCTCAGGGAGACATGTGACTTCTTTTCGGCCCTGAAACTCAGGCCTGGCCCAGCTCCACTGCTCTCTTGGCGCCTCCATGTTCTGCCTGCTGCTCTTGCAGCCATGCTTCACAACAGAGGAGACAGCATCGGCTGCAGCCAGGTTGAGTGAGTGCCTCGGGGTAGAGAGCAGGTCATGCCTCTCCTCAAGCAACCGAGGTGAAACAAAAGAAGTGCCTGCAAGACCCAGAGAGCTCCAGAGAATCAGAAAGAGAGACAGACAGACCGGGGGGGGGGGGGCGGGGGAGAGAAAGAATGAAACACACAAAACCACATGTGCAGGGGACCAGCTGAGAGGTATGGGGCTTCCCTAGTGCCTCCCACGCCCTCCACTGCATGTTGAGGAACAGGTGAGCGCAGGGGCTCCCTGTCGCGCCCAAGCCCCTCCCCAGTGCCCCACTGTGAACAGCTCAGAGGTGCGGGGGATTTTGTCACCACCCACATCCTCCAAAACGTTCCAGACTCCAGCCGTTTGGTGTAGGGGTTCCCTGACTCCACACCATCCCAGTTGATTCGGGAGGTAGCTGCTGGCTTTGGTGCTGCTGCTGGTGTCTGTACTGCTATGGCTTCTCCTGTGTGCTCTCCCCTGTTGTGGTGGGTTCAACAGACAGAATGAAAGAGAGAAAGTGAGAGATAGAAAGGGGGGAGACAGAGAGAGAGAGAAAGAGAATGAGTGGGAGAGAGAAAGGAGAGAGAGAGAGAGAGGATGAAAATGAAAGAGAATCAGAATGAGAGAGAAAAAAAGAAAGAGAAAGACAGAATGGAAAAGAGAAAGAGTAAGACAGGGAGTAGGGAGATCAGACAGACAGATGGGGAGCGAGAATGAAAGACAATAAGAATGAGAGAAAAAAGAAAGAGAAAGACAGAATGAAAAAGAGAATGAGAGGGAGACAGGGAGGCGAGAGATCAGACAGACAGATGGGGAGAGAGAATGAGAGAAAGAGGGAATCAGAATGAGACAGAGAGAGAAAAAAAAGGGAGAGAGAGATGCGAATGAGAGAGAATCAATGGGAAAGAGAGAAAGATATGAGAGTGCACCAAAAAAAAGTGTGTGGCTGCAGGCATCTTGCAACAGGGGAAAAGAGGCAGAATAGAAATCTAAGGATTTTTCCTACAGGGTTCTGTGGGTGTGGTTTGGGGGGGTTCATGTGACTGAGTGGGCAAGGCTTTGAGTGACATTGAGTTGGCCACGCCCACTCAGTCACAGGACACACAACCCAAATCAAATCCACAGAATTGATAGGGGTAGGGGTGGGAAGAACCAAGGATGAGTTTGTAGCACCAAGGGGTCGGTGGACTGAAAAGGTTTTGGGTACCACTGCTTTAGGGCAATTTGCAACCTTCCTTGCCAGCTTCCACAATGAAAGGTCACAAATGTTGATCACATAATATGGCTTGATGCAATGTAATAATTGCAAGCCAGGCACTACTGCACTGGATTGTGATCACATGACTGCGCGAACACTGCAACGGCTAGAGCCTTGAGAATTGGTCATAAGTTACTATAAATTTGAATGGTCACTGAAAAAAATAACATATGCTGAGGACTACCCGTACAAAGGGGAAAAATACCCTGCAATTTACAAATCAAATTAAAGTATTATTATATGATAATAGCTTCATCCTTGAACTAATTCCCAGTATTAAAATATCTGATGTATTATTACTTTGTGTGTGTTTTGTATGTTTATTTATATGTTGAACATTTTATCAGAAAAAATACCCATGAATGTATCTGTGACCATATGAACTAATCTTTCTGAATTTCTGGAGGGGCTGACAGACCTACAATCCTATGTGTGTTCACATGGAAAAGAATCCCTTTTTGTTCAGTATAAAATAAAATTTACTCTGTTTAAAATAATTACATGATATATTACAGAAAGTTTTTAAAAAGCTTTCTGGACTACCATAGCTACCATAGAATAATAAGAGTACCATTTAGGGAAAACAGCAAATTTGTAAAATTAGGTGTGCCTATTCTGATTGTAAAATGGAATATTCAGAAATGTATTACCTTTCAATACACTTACCATAATTTTTCTTATTTGAATTCAGATCTCTTTAACTTCAATCCAATATACCTTCCATTGTGGTACTCTGATTTTAAGATGACGTGAAATTGTTTGGAATTTTTGTTGCAAATCTAATTTCTAGTTTACTGTTATATAGGTTATCAGGAGGAACATCAAATGGGAATTGGTGAAAAAAATTGGCATCCTTTCCCATTGTAGTCCTCTGTAAATGCTGGATCTCAACTTCTATCATTTCTAGATACCTTGGTGGCCACATTATGGTAGAATGGAAATCAGATAATAGATTCTTATGTTGTTCATAGAGCAAAATAAGTCTGCTAGTATTCTATTTTCAAAAACTTTTAGCTGGATGAAGATGTAGAAATTGAAGATGAAAACATTCCTTTGTTGGCTTTTAGCAGCATATAGTGCCTGGAAATAATCTGCTTTTGAAAATTGTGTTTTATTTATTTGTAACATTGTTTTGATCTATTGAAGCCATTTGTTTTGTTTGTTTCTGCTTTTCTGTGGAACATGGTTAACTGTTCCTTTTTTCTCCAGGTTGTGAGAGGACCTTCATAACAGTGAGTGCATTATTTTCTCATAATCGAGTCCACTTCAGGGAACAAGAATTGTTTTCCTGCTCCTTCCCAGGCTGTAACAAGCAATATGACAAAGCTTGCCGGCTGAAAATCCACATGAGAAGTCACACAGGTGTGAACTAGGGTACTGTTAAAGTTTGCATTTAGTTGGCTTAACATTACGTTGATTGGATGTGTGCTATCCTTAAAAACTGATAATTTGTTTTTAGGGTAAGGATTTAATTGTATCTTGTACAGAATTTGATTAGTAAAATCATCAAAGGAAAGAAATTAAAGAATATAAATGCTAATCAGATTAGATTTTTTTTGAAAACGAATGTGCTAGTTTTTGTGTTTGAAATTTTTGTATGCCTTTTTTCTTCCCCCAGGGGAAAGACCTTTCATTTGTGACTTTGAAGGCTGTGGCTGGTCCTTCACCAGTATGTCTAAGCTATTAAGACATAAAAGGTAAATATTCCAACTGATTATACTGAAAATCATTGCCATACAAATATTATATACAAAATTTTAAAGAACGTGCAGTTTAAGTTTGAGGAGTTATAAGTTCAGTAATAGAAAATTAACTTGAATAAATACTCTTAACATAAATAGACTTTGTTTAAGTTGAGTGAAAGCAGTCTGCTTAGCTGAAACATTTTTGGAGTTAAGTCTAATAATAGGCTTTACAAACTTATCAGGTTTCACTCTATTGATAAATGATTTTCTCAGTTCTGTATACAAAGTGCTTGATGTTAACGTCAATTTAATTACTCTTGCAGGAAACATGAAGATGACAGGAGATTCACATGCTCTGTAGAAGGTTGTGGAAAATCTTTTACAAGAGCAGAACATTTGAAAGGCCACAGTATAACTCACCTTGGTACAAAACCATTTGAATGCCCTGTGGAAGGTATTACTCAAACACTTGATTCTATTTCTGCATAGATTGATGATATGTATAAAAGAACAAACTGTACATTTATAGACAGAAGGATTGCTACTGAATCCCATGACAAGGAAGACATTTCAAATTGCAACATAATTGTGAAAAAGGAACTAAATAAATCTTTCTTCCAAAGACATGCTGTTCCCTCAAAAATTATTTAATGTCAACACTTTTTTATTTTTAGGGATTATAGAAATCCACAAGAAAAAAAATTGGAATGGGTGCAGGATGGAGATTAAAATTCTGTATGTTTAAAGCTTCCAGTGCCTTGATAAATGCAACTATAGTTGAATAGTATAGTTATTTTAGTTAATTTGGTTCTGAATTGCATGCAGATTTCTCACAAGATTTTGAACTGGTATAACATAGCTTTTGTTCTAAGATTTGTAAGATCACCTTTCAAAGGTAGTCAGTATAGCTATCGCTGTCCTTGCGCCTCTCTAAGGATATGACAGAATATAGTGCATACAACCAATTCAAACTGCCTTTCTCTCCTTAGCAGTTTCTTAGCTTTGTCACCTGTCTGAGGCTTTATAACATTGAAAAATGAAAGAGAAAAGATCTGGGGAATCAAAACACTGAGGCCTAGGAGTAAGAAATTGTGAGAAATTGTGCTGTTTGCCATCTCATGGGAAACTTTATAATGGGTTTAAATTATAAGTATATATTATATTCATATGCTCTAGTTGTTGTATATTTCAGGTTGTTGTGCAAAGTTCTCAGCACGCAGTAGTCTATATATTCACTCTAAAAAACACCTTCAGGATGTGGACTCATTGAAGATGCGTTGTCCTGTATCCAGTTGTAGCAAATTATTCAATTCAAAGCATAGTATGAAAACACATATGATCAAGCAACACAACTTTAGTACAGGTATGATCTGCTATCTTGGAAGGTTGAGTTATCTGGGGATTTGAATAATGCATAGAATGTGTTATATCTAAAGATCTTGCGAAAGAACCCTGATTTCTTAATTCAAAAGCTAATTATTTGGGTCCATATAGCTGTTTTGTTATTTTGTAGATACTTGATATATGTATAAATATTAAAAACTACATTTTTATTGATTTTTACAGAAAGCATATGATAAAATGAATGATTTTGAGCTATAAGATTTATCAATATAGCATCGATTAATTGTTGAATGTAATAAGTAATGGAAACTTGAATGCTTAGCAGATTGTTCAGATTTGAAGAATGAGTTACCTAAGGATGAGTGAGTGATCCTCCTTGATTATTTAAAGATAAATGAATAAAGAAAAGATGGTAGTGATGTTACAGGAGGTATTGTTTTGTGAAATATTATGTACATACTTTTATAGGCAGACAGTAGTAAATTGCAATTTTACGATAATCAGGATTGTGGCTCCGAAAATTAATGTATCAAAGGCCAAATAACAGCAAGTAAAAGAATGTTGATAAAATGTTTATGAAATATAGGAATACGAGTATTGGGTTTTAGCAGTATCTTTCAAATAATGAATGCCTATCAAAATGATGTGTCTATGGAGACAGAGATGATTGTGTCTATGACATTCTCAGTCATCTGGGTCATGGTTGTCCCAAGGGTGCTTTTTCAAGAGGTAACTGGACTTTCTGGTTTTTGTTTGAAGATATTTCGCTTCTCATCCAAAAAGCTCCTTCAGCTCTCGCTGGAAATTGAAGGATTTATATTCCTTGTAGATGGACCAGCTGTATGCAAGGAATATAAATATTTCCATTCCCCACCATCCAGTCAGAGCTCAAGAAGCTTATTGAATGAGAAGCGAAACGTCTTCAAAGAAAAACAAGAAAGTCCAGTTGCCTCTTGAAAAAGCACCCTTGGGACAAAGGTGATTATGTAACTTTGTTCATAAGGAGCAAGAAGTGGGTATATCAGGAGAAACATAAAACTTGAATGCAAAATAAATAGGTCACTTAAATGAAACAGGTTTTGGGTATTGCTCAAAGGTTTTCTCAGTTGACGCTACTACAAATACCTTCTTTATTATTGAAAATGTCTTGTGAATAATTCATGCAGAAATTCTAGTATTCTGTGTGACTTTTCCGTTTGGTTCAGTGAAGATTAGCAAGCTGAGGATGACAATAGCAATATTACATTTTGCCCCAAGTCCTGTCTTTCTTACATAATAGCAAAATGCACATACAGGAGGGATGGGGCTTGTGCCATAATGCTGCAAAGATCTGTCCTTTCATAAATAGTGAGATATTCCAAAACTCATATGTAAGGATAGAGCCTCCACCATAATGCCTCCCTTCACACCCTCTGTAAATACTGCTGGCACTGACTACTAGCTATGTGAAAATCACTTATAACACCATCCATTTTTGCTAGGGATGCATAGCATATTGAAGTCTGAATATGCTAGCAGGAAGTAGGGGTTATCTGAAATCCTAAGAAAGTTACATTACCGTGGCATAGTAGCATTGAGTTCTGGCCTTACAGGATGTCCTCGACACTGAAAAAAGTGACTTATGACCATTTTGCACACTTATGACTGTTGCAGCATCTCCCATGGTCACATGATTTACATTTGGATTCTTGACAACTGACTCGCATTTATGACGGTTGCAATGTCCCGGAGTCATGTGATCTCCTTTTACAATCTTCTGACAAGCATAGTCAATGGGGAAACCAGTTTCATTTAACAACCATATTACTGCAGTAATTCACTTAACATGGCAAGAAAAGTTGTAAAATTGGGCAAAACTCATTTCTCACTTAACATAAATTTTGTGCTGTATTATGGTCGTAAGTTGAGGACTACTGTACTGTTTTCTTCCAAATTTAAAGAGGGTAGTGTTGGCTTCTTTGATCGGAAAAGGGAAGCTATGGATTCTTGGAATGAGGATATATAGCCAAATTGGAGGGAGAGGATGTAGGCAAGGTTTATATGATACCTATCATTCTAACTAGGTAACCTTACAAACATGTTTTGTTTTGTTTCAGATCTATTAAATCAGATGGAAACCATTGGTTCCCTCACACCTAGCAACGAACTTGCTAATTCAGGACAAAGTGACCTCAGCAATGTAGATCTGGTGTCCCTTTTTTCTAGTGTATCTGGGAACTCCTCTGGAATTTCAGCTGATATGGCTCTAATAAACTCTGGAATTCTTACCATAGATGTGGCTTCAGTAGGCTCCACGCTTGGAGGCAGTCTGTCTGTCAGTAGCAATTCCCTTGCTCAGACAGTTGACCCACTGATTTTAGTGGCCAGTAGTGACATTCCACACAGCCTGGATAGCTCTCTCTTATTGGGAACCACCACCACCGTTTTACAGCAAAGCACTTTAAATTTGGATGAAGTACAGACGGTGAATGCAGAAGCCTTAGGCTCTTTAGCATCTTTGTCAACGAGAAGCTCCAGTCAAGACTTGCATGGTTTGACTTCCAGCAATAACTTGTCAGTAGACACAGCCACTTTATCCCCTTCCAGCAGCCTTGGTGGAAACAATACAACTGAATTATTAGCTCCAAATAAAGCAGAGCAAACTTTGCTCCCCAGCCTGGACGTTGTGGAACAACAAGAAGGCAGCAAAGTGGTCACTCAGTATGTGTTCTCCAATCCTTCAGGAAGTTACAGTGCACAAAAAGAAACTGATCTAAGCACGGTGACTAGCAGCTCTATTCCGGTATGCAATAACTCTAAGTAACTAATTTTTATTAGTATCTTGGTTTTGAGGATATTGTCATTGTGTGCCATTCTCTACCAGATCAAAAAAGTTTATGGAATGTCTTCCCGAGTGAAATCACCATATATTTTGTATAATGTAAGTGGTATAAATTGTTTCTGCTTGTGAAGGATTCAGTCCTATTACATGTGCATCATATTAAGTGAAAGAGGATAGTCATTTTCATAGCAGAAGCTTAGAAGCCAATGCTTAGTTTTGTTTGTTACCTCCTTCTGAAACCATTGTAAATATTTTAAACTCTAGGTAGTGCTTTGGGATTAAGTGATGAAAAAGTATACTGTATTCCACACTTATAGAAAAAGACGTTTCTTAAAATGTTGCTCTTGTTAGACTTTGTTTTCTCCCTCATACAATTGAAATATGACTTATCTTATAAAAATATGTATATGTACAGGACATGCAAGCAAAGATAGCTTACACAATAGAATGTCTCTTTTCTGCAGCCCCCTCTGAAAAATAATGTTCTGCAGAGTTTTATATCGGCAGATGTTGGTGTTTTACAAAAGGAAGGGAAATTTATTTTGTCTATGGACTTAACCATAGATGGCATGTTGCAATAGTTCAATGGTTAATATGCTGGCCTTGTTGGCTGAAAAGCCAACAACCCGAGTTTGAAACCTGAGCATCATGCAACAGGGTAAGCTCCCATCTTTGCCTAGCTCCTGCCCATCTAGATAAATAGGTACCACCTTAGTGGGGAGGAAGTAGCGCTCCGTGACATTGGCCACACGACTGCAGATGCTGGACAAACGGCCTTGAAACGAAGATGAGCACCGCCCCTGGCAATGTCTAGTGGAGTAAAATAAACAGGGACTCCTTTCCTGTGGCTTTAACCAGAAGGATGCTACACAGAATTCAATATAAGCAAGGAAGCTGTTAGGGATTAATGTTATTAGGGGAAAATGGAATTCATAATGAAAAGCTGCATATCTAACTACCTGGATTTAGTGATGTGAACAAACCCTTATATCTCATCAGGAGAGTGGTGGGTCTGCAAGAACAGATTATCGAGCTATTCAGCTTGCCAAAAAAAGAAAACAAAAGGGAAATGGTAATGACATAGGTGAGTATTAATTATTTCAGTACAGTATATTGTGTATAAATCAAACTGGATCTAAGGATAACATCATTGTTAAATTTAGAACGTAACTTCTAGTTCTGCCTTACGCACAAAGCCAGCTGGGTGACTTTGTGCCATTCATTCTTTCTCGGCCCTAAAAGGAGGCAAGGGCAAACCACTTCCAAGAAATCTTGCCAAGAAAAACTGTAGGAACGTATCCAGGCTGTTACTAGGACTCAAAACCTTACACAAACCCCACCAAGTTAAATAGTGTGGCCATTATAACTTAAAATATGCAATATGATCTAAATCTGCATTTATTAAGAAATGGCAAGCCTTCAGAGGGCTGACAGCTATCCCAATTTTGAAGCTCTTACTGGAACATTTATCTTGTCTGTACAGGGCATTTCTTAGTTTTATGAGATGCTTTTCTTCTGCAGCATATAAATATATACTAGATCCTTGAAGTTGAAACAATCAAGCAACTCTTGATTAGCACACATTACCTATAGGCACCAAGTACCCACCAGACGTCTGAAAAACACCATTGAACATTTCCATGCATAACAAACCACTTGCTGAAATACATATTGAACCACTATCTACAGAGTGATTTTTGGGGTTGGGGGTGCTGTAGGCTACAGTATTTAGAATTCTTGCATAGAACAACTCCTATTCTCTTTATATGTGTGTTTAGAACTTTATCAAGAGGTTTTATGTAATTAAAAGATAAAACAAGAAAAAGTAATATAAAGTAAAAAAGTAATAGAAACAGTACAGATGAGCAAAGGAAAAAAAAACCCTTAATGAGCTGCTTCCAGTCTTTATAACAAATACAAGGGAGCTGAAGATAATACTTGTAGGATAATACAACAGAGTGTACAGTCCTTATGGACACTCTGGCAGCTATTTGAGTAGGGAGGTGGCCAGAGCCTTGTACAGGATTGTGCCAATTCGAACTGTCTTGGCCTGTTGCTCCCTGTGGTTCACAGAAGACTTGAGGCAGCTGAAAAGGAGCTTCAGCTTTGCATCTTGCTGGCATTCTGTCATCAGTTGGGGAAGAGGGGAGAACACATGGACAATAAAGCTGTATACCATTATGGGAAATAGGGAGGGGAGATTGACAGTTGAGGAACAGCAGAGTGCTTTGGAAGCTGGTTCATGCTGGCACACTGGCATCTTCAAGGCCATTTACATTGAGTGTGGAATTCCAACTATTAATATGCTTAACAACAGTGCTCAAAAAATCTGCTCCGTACATGGTAAGAACATATCTTTCATTCAAAGTTGTCAGGAGAAATATTTTCAGATATGTAATGAAACTTACTTCAGAATGCAGCTTTATATTTACAAATGCCACCTCTTTATTTCAGGCTCAACTGATTCTGCTTTAAGAAAAAGCAAAAATGATAAAGTTAACTGTTTTAGTCATGGAAATCGGTTATGCAACAGTATTTTGCCTAATGGAAATCTAACAGTAAGAGATTCTTCGGCTGGCACACAGTTTGTTCAAATTCAATTGCTTCAGGTAACAATTGGCAATTTAACATGGAAAATAATATTCTTTTTCCAAGAAAATGTAACTGGGCTTTGTGATACAATATATGGGTGGAGATAGTTAGATAGAGCAAGTATGCCATGATTTGGTGCAGCGAATCCAAATCTGCTTAGAAAATAATTGAAAAGTTTAAATTTCCAATGATTTTTTTAAAATCACATGTCTAAAATTTCCATCTTAACTTTTTAATCACATGATCAGTTTTGCCATCCTTTTGATTCAGAAATAAAGATTTGCAAATTATTATTTCTTTGAAGAATGCTGGTAATAATTAACAGTTGATAAAGTCAACTGGGAGATTCCGGACGGAGCTTAGGCCGATTCCTGAGACCCTCGCACACAGCTCATCTGAGGATTTAGTGGAGGCCTGGA
>JANHFP010004464.1:344651-355459 GCA_032468135.1 Calamaria suluensis | reverse complement strand
CAAAATAGGTCCAACTAGTCGGACCGAGCAAGAAAAAAGCGGGACCGGAAAGGAAGGGGAGGAACAAATTCGTGCATACCCGGTCCTGATTGGTTCAGCGAGCAGAACCCATTCTAGATGATTGACAGCGCAGCCTGAGAAGGAAAACTAACCATTTCGTTTAGCAACCTGTTCCACAGGCTCAGCTAAGGAAGTTCCTTTTAGCCAGATACTTCTTTCTGGTAGTGTCAACCCACAGGTTTTGGTACTGTCCTCTAAGACAGTAAGTCCACTTTTTCTTCTGTGTGATAAACCTTCATATCACCCTTCATTCATCTCTTCTATCCTGTTTTTCCCCAAAACAAGACATCCCCTGATAATAAGCACAATCGGGTTTTTTGAGCGCATGACAGTAAGGCCAAGCGCTTATTTCAGGGTTCAAAAGAATATAAGATAGGGTCTTATTTTTGGGCAAACACGGTATAAGTTAACATACTCAGGTATTTTTCTTATTTCTCGTAGGGCTTGGTTTTCAGACCTTTCATTATCAATGGATTTGCTCCACTTTGTTAAAATTCTTTTTGAATTTTGTTATAGAGAACTGGACACGGTATTCTCATTGAAATCTTGATCAGGTAATAGGGTAATTACCTCCCATGATCCTTACTTACCTCTTCAGTCCCATTACATAAAACTCTTTTTCAGGAGTTGCTATATATGGAACCATCGTCTTCATCAATTATTCAATGACTGTGAGTCTAATTGTAGATTAATCATAATAATAATATGCAGAAAATAGCATCATGAACATAAATCTCATTAAACCTTATGGGGTTTTTCAAAGAAATAAGTTATCATAATATGAATGTAAGAAACTATGCTGAGTACATTATGAATGTGTGGATAGAGTTATTTACAAAGTAAAGAAAGTGTATGGAGGTCACAGTTCCTGTTACTGATGTCTCTGAGGAGAATGGAATATTTATCTATGAACAGACCAGTTGGCCACCTCCAATACCAGCAAAGAACAGCATGCAATCCATTCCAAAAATAGATGTGAATTTTAATCCTTTCAAATGGGTGACCCCCTGGACTTAAAAAATAAACAAAAATTCCTTAATGCAAGGCATAAGTCATCATTACAGCAGCTATGCAAACCAGGAGAAGCAATAGTGATAAACACACATTACGTGGAAATCATTCTATTGAAATAATTTGACCTTCCACATTAAAGCAGTTCGGCACATGGCCAAAACTGAAACTTGACCTGGCTGTTTCCAACATTTCCCTGGGACATCTGTGAGAGATTTATACAGGAAAAACTGTATGAAATACACACAGGCAAGCTTGTCCCTTGGAAGAAAGCAATTCATTCACCAGAAATCCAGAAAGACACGCTGTTACTTTTGCTTATTAACTAAGGCATATTTGTGTAAATAAAATATAAACTAATATTATTCATCTAAAATTATGATATGGTTACTTATTTGTAATCCAACTGCAGGTGGACTTGAAAACACAACTGCTTAATCTGGCACATTCCTATTTTAGAGCATTTGTACTGAAGTTTGGCCAGTGAACCACTTTTGTCTTACTTCGCAAAAACCAAGGATCAAGATCAACTTGAAGACACTTATATTATCCCATCAAGCGGCCACACCTAGCTAATCCTGGCTAATCTCAAAGAGCTAAACAAGATCAAGACATGCTATCACTTTGATGACAGACGCTGTACATCTCAGGACTATAAATTAGATTGGGAAGTTGAAAAAGTATTCTGGAAGTAGACATTGGTGAATACTGTCGAAAAATATTTATTTATTAATCATTTATATAGCCACCCATCTCTCACAGAATAACTCTGAGACATGTCCACATTTTCCCTATGAGTCAAACATGATTCACTGCTAGGCTAGTCACTAAAGTCATTTTATGTTTTAAAAACCCTATATGAAATATTCAGTGACAAAATATATTATGGAGTATAATCTCTCACTTGGGTTGTTATGAATTGCTATAAACTGAACTTGAAATGAACCTTGAAAACAAGCTGTTACAAGCTGTGTTAATTCAAATTGTCTCAAGAGAAGACCTGTATTATTCTTGGATCAAGCATCTAAGATAAGCAAATGCATGTAGTCTTAAAATAAAAAGAAATCTACAATTGTCAGAGAAGAATGTTATGTTTGGAAATTAGCAAACAGTAATACATATCCCTCAAACACTGTCATAATATGTACTGTCAGTACACTGTCAGCATAACCAAATATAATCAAAATAGATTTCAAACTGTAGTTTTGAGATGTATTTGGCTGTAATATTTTTTTTTTAAAAAAACAGATTTGCAATAGCCAAACTAAGCCAGTAGTTCTAGAGAAATGAGGGAAAAAGCCACCCTGACTCCAATATATATAACTGGATATCCTAAAATGCATATGCACAGAACTTTAAGAGTACAAGATACGATTATTTGGCTATACACTGCATTAAGTCATCACTTATTTAAATACCCATGATTACTAAAGCCAATTTTTTATATAAAAATAGTATTATGGGTGATTATTTTATATGTATCCTAGCTTATTAGTAAAGATTACCATGATTTTACTCTTCCCTCCTCCCTGCATGCAAACATTATTACTTGTCTTTATCATGTCTTCTAGTCTTGGAATCTTGGTTAGTTGCTATCTTTCAAATTCCAGATTTTGAAGTTACAAATTAAAGTCCCAAGTTTGGAATCCTCATAAATTATGACCTCCTGGTTTAATTTTCTCACATGATGAAAAGAAAGCAGTTTCACAGAACAGTCCAATGGATGAAGACAACTAGGACAAGCTAAAAGTTTGTTTCACCATTGCAATCATTCTCTGTGCATTCAGGTAACATGAGTCTTATCAGACTAATAGTAATTGTATGATTAGATTCTTCTGCCTCCATATTTCCTTTCCCCTTCCATTTTAAAAATTAATCATAATATACCAATAAATACATAATCCTGACAAAATAAATTATTACTTAGGCATAATATTTATCGCAAACAAAGAATTCATTCTTTGTGATAGCTCTAAGGAAACTCTATATTTGTGCTGTGATTAAAATAGTTTTCTCATCAGTGAGAACACATGATTTTATTTCTGTAGCTTTAAATATTTAAAAGAAGATAGTGCTATGTTTTTCAATGGCAGAGTAAACATTCATGGGGCCCTCCCTCAACATCAAAATACTAAAATTCTGGAGAGTAAAATAGAAATGTATCTATAACCACTATCAAGAAGATATCAAACCACTTCTTCAGAATCCATATTTTCTTTTTCTTTTCTATTTCTTTTTCACTTTATTACTGCTTTACTTTTAATTCAAATTTTGAACTGTTTTCAATTTTGTTGAAAACCATCAATAAATATTTTTTCAAAAAGCACTAGTATTCTTAGTGCCCACTAAATTTCTGGAACCCCAGCCCCTCCCCTGGGACAGTTAGCGTGGCAGTTAAGAAGCTGTGATCAAGAAACCATCCTCACAGCACTTAAGTCTCTATTCAAGGTTCCCTAAATCCCACACTGGTAGTTTTTAACTTCCAGAGAAGCTTTTTATCCAATATCCAAGACGTTTGTCCTACAAAAGATAACATTCAAATCTTCCAAAACCCTTGTGTGCAAAACAAAGCTGTAATAAAGTAAATTAGAACTTGCAAAATTTAGTAACATATAATCCATCTAACTATACTGTAGATAAGCAATTAAAACAACATAGTAATAGATCTTCTGTTTTAAAATTGACAACTGTAAAGATCATGAATGAGGATTCTAATCACAGCTCTTGCTCAGGAAATAGCCAAACGGCTAATCAAAATGTATACAATCTCAATGGCAACATACATACCTCAAATGTCTTATTTTAGGTCTGTATCATGTTTACAGCTACCACAAGAAACAGAAATATGTGTGTGAAGTTTAGGAGTGGAAATGTACTAACATTTACCATTTGTTATAACCCAGTTTGCAATGTTAAATGAATTCTCTTGACCTGGACAGCTGTCCCAGTTTGAATTAGAGACAAGAAATGTTATGAGGAATATTTTAGTTATCTAACAGATAGTTGCTTGGATTCCTTCGGAACTGAACTCTGATTAGGCAAGTCCTGCTGAGAATCTATGTTATTAGGGGGAGAAACTGAGCCCGAAGCTCTAATTTAGGGAGGTGGGGTGCCCCAGAGATTGACACTGTTGCCTCTTTTGTTTAGCATTTACGTGAGGCCATTAGGTAAGGTCATCCATTGGTTTTGGACCAGCTAAACTTCTGAACCTCAGATCAATCAAATGATGCAATTTGTCTTATCTAAAATACCCAAGGTCTGTAAAGGTCTGGATGGGAAGTGAGAGTCAAGCTCATTTCTATAAAACAAAGAGGATAGTTGGGTCACCCAAGACCAAAGATTTTATTTTTCTTTTCTTTTTTGTCCATGATGGAGTATGACATCTTATTCAGGTCTGGGATGCAATCTAGGAATTTTCTTAGATTCATAGCTGTTGTTTAAATATCATGATAAAAGTGGCCAAGGCAGCCTTTGCACAGATCCAACTGGTGCACAAGTTGTGCCTGCTTGTAGATTAGGAAATCCTTCAGATACTCATGCCCTAGTTACCTTAGGTCTACTGAGGCTGCCCATGAAGACCACTCAGAAATTGCAGTAGGGTGGCCAAGATGCTTCAGAAATATGTCAGGTGGCTTCTGGGCAAATGTAAACAGCAATAGCACTTAAACTTACATATATATGCTTCAGAGTGCTTTACAGCCCCCAATGCTTCCAACATACGGGCCCTTATTTTACTGGCCTCGAAAAGATGGAAGGTCGAGTGCTTTACAACCCCCAATGCTCCCAACATGTGGGCCCTCATTTTACTGCCCTCAAAAAGATGGAAGATGGAAAGAAGATCCTTGGTGTTCCTTGAGCCACTCAGGATCAAACTCCTGGCAGTGGGCAGAGTTAGCCTGCAATACTGCATTCTAAACACTGTGCCACCACAGCTCTTTAAAGATGCTGGTTGCCACCTATAAAGCTCTTCACGTCATAGGACCTGGCTATCTGAGGAATTGTCTGTTTTTAAGTAGTTACTATATGATTTCCTTCAACACCGGAATTGGTGAAAGAAGATATAAAGAAGACTGTGATTGGAGAGAGTTGACATGGTTCAGGTCATGAGGGATCCTTGGTGTTCCATGAGCTTGTTTTATTGCAGAAGTTTCAATATCCAAACAAAGTTAACATCATCAGTGCTAGTCCAAGTAATGTCAGATTATGGGAACCTGTAAGTGGGCTTTTCTGTCACAGTACCTGCTGTCTGAATAGAATCCCCCCATACATTTATATGGCCTGGATCCTGATATGATAGTCTATAAAAGGCTTTAAAAAAACCAAAGGGCTCCTCCCAAAGAGTCAGATGATGTACACAAATGATGTGGGAATGCTGTTTGTGAACAAAAGTAAAATTAGCTCAGATATTAGAACATGGTTTGTCGTCATAATCCCTTAAAATCATGATAACTATGAAGTTTGGGCTTAGATAATTATACATCTACAATTTAAAAAAATATCCTTAGTTCCTTATTTTTTACAGCATCTATTCCTCAATATATTAGTAAAACCTATGCCTTGAATAGCTTATTAAGAAAACCATATTCCAAAATATGTATGAATAATAGAAAATCTTGGGGTGTTAGAATATGCATAACCTGATGTTCACAAATAATTGAGTATAGAGTTAATAGTATTTAAAACACTTCCTGTCACTGGAAAGGGAAAAAAAATCAGTCATCCTTCTGTCTTCTATTGTCTGCCTGGAATGTAACAAGAATTCAGTAAACAAATCTTGTGCATCCCTTTCCATGAATGGGAAGTCTGCTGGATCACTAACCCTTGAACATTTCCTTTAAAATTCTACCTATTGTACTTTTCATTTTTAATTGTTTCTATCATTTACAAGCTGTTGCAAGAGCGTTTTTATCCTGAAAGTAGGGATAGAGACAATGCAGCCACATTAGGAGCAACATCCAAGTTAATATTCCAAGATTCAAAGACTAATAAAATATAAAGCAACCCAACAAGATTAAGATCAATTGGGGTACTTAGCCTACAGGGAAAATGGCTGTGAGTTTTAAGTTATTAACAGCATTAGGTATTCACTCCAAGTTAACAATGGTAATAGGAAAACAGATTTACACTAAATAGGAAGCCACAGCTGAGTAAATATTTACTAAACAGCAGCTGAGTACTTAGAGCAAACCATCAAAAAAGGTCACTTTTGATTCTTCAATTTTTTTTGACCGCTGTTTGCCAGATATACTTTAGAAATGCAACATTATGTTTACTAATAAAGGATTGCACAATGGGGGATGCTTCCTGTAGCCTGATAGTCACACATAACCCATAGTTGTTTTTTTTTAAAAAAAGTGGAGGGAACTGGAATGACAGGAATTCTGCACACATTTCTTCAAACACTGTCTAAAGCAGAGGTCTCCAACCTTGGCAACTTTAAGACTTGTGGACTTCAACTGTCAGAGTTCCTTAGCCAGCTTTGCTCTGGGAGCAAAGAGCCCTGTGCTTATACATCTCGGAAGCTGACATTGACAGAACAGGGTTGGGCTATCTGGGAAAAGGAGGCTTTTGCAGTATGGTGGGTGCTTCTAACATGGTGACATCTACTGGAAGGGTCTCCACAGGCATTCGTGGTGTGGACAGGCCATAAACACCTCGAGGCCTTACAAATGCCAAGGCGCTTATCACTGAAACAGGTCCAGTGGGCACAATGTTTCCAGAGGTTCCATTTCACCCAAGAGCAACTCTGGGACTTGAAGTCCAAATGTCTTAAAGTTGCCAAGATTGGTGACCCCTGGTCTAAAGTACAAGTATAGTGGCCTTTAGAAACATTTGAGATCAAAGGACAAATGCAGTTGCATCAATTAACCATGGAAACAAGCATAATAGAGGCAAAGTTAGCAGTATATATATATATATATATTTAAGGACTATAGCCTGTCTTTAATTCTTTATTATATTATATGATATTATGAAGTACCTTATGAATGACATCATAAAATCTACAATGGAACATCCAACACTTTTTCTTCTATAGTACCTCCAATGTTCATGAGATTTAAGAGACAGTTCCAGAGTTCTCAAAAAACAAAGCAGAAGTGGCATAACAGTAGGAGATGAAACCTCAATTCAGATGTTGCTTCAACCATGGTTTGGGAATTAGGAATGTATGCATGCTTCTCTTCCTTATCTTCATCAAATGTCTCCTTCATTCAGGAGTCCTTATGTAAACTCATAAGCTGCTAAACAAATTGATTTATAAGCCATAGTTTTACAAACTCCCTTCAGCTGTCTTGAGACTGGCAGTAAGCAGTTTATCCAGTTTAGACTTCACAGCAAACTATTGTAAACACAATGGAGAAATAGATGGAAAGCTGGAACAGCATTGTATGAACACATCAAAACATTTTGCTTTTCCCCAAAGCTAAGTAAAAAAGTGAGATAGGTGACTAGATAGGTCTGATGAACAAAATAAATAAAAACAGCTTTTCTTAATTTCATAGACAAGTGTTGGCCATACAGTTGAAGTTTATTTCAACTTTGCTGATGGGAAGTTTTCAACTCACCTGATTAGTGATAACTCATAATTAGTTCCAAGAATACAGATGGGACATCCTAATGTTCTGTAACATCTTATCTTTGTTCTCAGATCACTAGGAGCTGCCATGAGACAGCTGATTTACTTTGCCCAAAACGTGTTCAAGTTTTAACTCTTGGTTTCCTTAGCTACAAGAACCATATGCATTTAAACAACGCTGCATCCTTCATCTAATTTGTTTATTTATACCAGAGCTTAATCCAAGATTAAAATGAAAAATATGACTTTTCGTACAATCTCCATTCATACTGCATTTTTCCCATAGCCTCCAAACAAGCTTTCTCACTCACTTTACCAAGCAGCCAATTTGTTGTTCAGATTCATTATCTTGTTGCTTTCAGTGCCCATACACAGGTAAGTCAATGAACACTGAGAAAGGAATATGAGAGAGAAGATCTGCCTTATGATGATTGGGTTTGAAGACTTTTAAGGTACTCTTCTAACTCCCTTACACTTTTGTTTGCCTGGAAGCCATAGAGCAGGGATGTCAAACTCACACTGTCACGTGATGTATTGGGACTTCCTCCCCTTCCCTAAACCGGATGTGGGCATGGCTGGCATGTGACACCTCCAACCAATGGGCTGGGAGTTTGACAGCCCTGCCACAGAATATCTGGGGACATGTTCAAACCAGAATCATGATTAAGTTCTTAATCATAATTAACATGATTTGCAACAAAGGTTAACTTCTATGCCCTCAATATTTCATTTGTCCCCAGGATATTTACTTTTCAGTTATTAGTAAGGATAAAAATTCTTTTAAGATTTTGTGATTCCTCCAACTGTGAATTTAGTGAACTACACACCCAGTATAGTTCCTACGAACTGCTGCTTGATATGAGAGTTCCATTATAAGAAGAATAGAGGTAAATGTTTACCTAGATATAAATTCCAACTGGCATAAATGCACCAAGGAACAGGATTGATTGAAATGTTATTGGCAAAGCCATTTGCAGCTGGAAATATAATTTATTTCTCCATGCTTCTCTTCAATTTGTAAGCACTTTTTGGCAAGTGGTTGTTTATAAGAATTTGCTAACTCATTGTGCCCAATATCCAATCACAGACACTCTGCATTTATGGACTTTATTTATGCAAACTTTATGGAAATGTAGGGAGACACATTCCATGATCATTTTCCATAATTGTTTACTTTGGAGAACTGCAAAAATTAACTCACTGCATTGTCTTTCCCATGTGCTGCTTCTTTTCATTTCAAGGTAATTTTAAGCCTGAAAAATTAAGCTCCCCCAAATTGCTTTTCAAAAAAGAGAATTTTCTTCTTACCCACAACTATTTTATGACAGGCGTACAGTATGTTCTGTTTCTCATGGAATTACCTTAAAGTTTGTACAACTCATAAAAATGCTAAGAGAAATGATCAGATCAGCCCAATGTCCTTGCTTCCATTCTTGAACATGAGATTTATTTTTCTTAGTGAGGGAACATTTAGCATGAAATGTTTTAAGTTTCACCAAAAGTGCCTTACTTTCATTTGACTCAATATGATTTTGCTGTTGGGACCTTCAGGAAACCCCATTCTTGTCTGAGAAGGCAAAAATAGATTCCAGAAAAGGCAAAGGGGAACCATTTCCAAATTATGGCCAAGAAACTAAATTTGAGGAGTCTTTACTGACATTATCATTTTTCCTAAGGAATTTGGAGAAACCAAATCATTTTTATAAACCAGGTGGGAAACATTATACCTTTTTGTACCCAATGCACAAAATCTTCACAAATTTATCTTAATTAGATCTTCTCTGAATACAAAGTTTCCTGACACTTGTATGCAACGTTCATATATATTCATATTTTTAAAGTATTTGGAAGTGGACTGATGGAGGTCAATGGGAATAACAGCAAGGACAGTTATACTGTAGAAAATTATCTTATTATGCAATCGAACACAAGGAAATGTGGAACTGAATGGACAAAACAAAAAGGAAAGTTTAAGAAATCATTGCAAGAAGTTGAAAATAAATGTCTGGTAACACAACAGAAGAAAAATTTGAACTGATTAGATGCACATTAATTTACCATTACAAATACTATGTCAACATACTATCAAACACTAGCTAAAGATAAGAAAGAATTCTAGATAAGGAGAAAGTGGGGAGAAATGCAGATGTTATTTTTTCCCCTCCCCTGTTTTGGGAGGAAGAATGGAATGATCTGAGATTATAGTAATTTTATCTATTTTGCTTTTGTCAATTCCATTGTTTTGGAATACATTCAGGAACTTATTCCTTAGTTTTCAACATACTGCAAATCTCTTATGCATATTTATTCATAATTCTCTCTCCATCTGTTCAATGTCAATTGTAATAAGTATAACTTCATTTGCAGCTATCCCTTTTTTCTGTCATTCAGCTCTTTTCTGGTACCTGATCAGAATCTTTTTATGTCAGGACCCTTACTATTCCCAGAATCCCACATTCAAATTGAATCTTGACAGTCTGAGAAACAGTTCTGAAACATTGTCAGTTAGCCTCCTGAGTGAAGAAAGGGTAATTGATGAAATGCAGCTGGTACATGCATGAGGCCTAATCTGAGAACCTTTCTCCACACTCTCCTTTTGTCTTCAAATTTCTATAAACATACTATATCATAAGTATCTACTGTGTTCAAGTGTTTATATCTTGTACCAAGTTAAAATACTGTGTTTGATTTGGGAAACAGGGTTGTGTGTGAAACCAGCTTGTTGGTTTATAAACTACAAAATTATTCTATAAAGCTACGTATCTCACAACAGTGAATGTGGTTGATGTACAAGGATGAAAGAAACCACAACACAAACTTAGAGTTTACTTATTCAAAAAGTGTTAACTACACTGGCCCTAACGTAATAAATGAACTCAGTTGTAATATACTACCTCTTCTTAAAATCTCTTCCAGATTTAAGGAGCATCACAAAGTGACGCAGCTTGGAAACAAGGTAACTCTAGCACAAATAGGATAAAAGAAAATGCACAAATTTTGTTTTATTTAAGATTAATTGTTTATGAGTTTCCAAATATGTCTGTAAGAATTTCTATTAAGTCCGAGGGGGGGGGAGGGGGGAGGTTAGGGATGATAAACGTATATAGGGATGGGTTTATATGAAATGATATTATAATATGGTTTAAAAAAAACATAAATA
>JANHFP010004464.1:304466-314910 GCA_032468135.1 Calamaria suluensis | reverse complement strand
CTGTTTTTCACTCTCCCCAGGCTCCAGAGCCTTTCTAGGGAGGGTGGAACAAATTGAATTATGGGTTTGGGCACATGGGCACCCCCCCGGGAACCTTCCACTTTTGGCGCTTGATGGCAAAAAGGTTAGCCATCACTGTTTTAGGGTTACCAGACAGTGGGGAACAGGAACATGTATTTCTTTTGCAAATCTGAGATCATTATAAAAAGTTACATTTTCTGGCTGAATTTAGTCTTACACACAATTCTGAGATACGCCTTGGTCCAACTCCTCAAGGACAGTTCCAATCTGAAAAGTGAGTGTGTTTTAGGCTTTCCATTGTGTTTTAGGTTTTCCAGAGTGAGGGGAACAGGAATATGTGTTTCTTTTGCAAATATGAGCTATGTGTCAAAAGTTATGTTTTCTGGCTGAACTGAGTCCTACAGATGATTCTAAGATATGCCCTTGTCTAACTCCCCAGGGAAATCTTGGATTTGAAAAGTGAGTGTGTTAAAACTTTCCATTAGTAGCAAAACCAGGATGCTAACCAAACCACAAATACATAGATTATTAACTAGAAAATTGTATTTCGATGTTTCACTTTCCAGACTGTGTGGAACAGGAATATGTATTTTTCCCCCAAATCTGAGCTCTGTGTCAAAAGTTATGTTTTCTGGCTGAATCTACATTCAATTGTCCTACAGACAATTCTGAGATACTCCTTGGTCGAACTCCATGGGAATGCTTGGATTTGAAAAATAAGTGTGTTTTAGGCTTTCCAGTTCATGTGGAGCAGGAATATGGTTTCTTTTGCAAATCTGAGATCTGAGCACTGGGTATTATCTTCCAGGGCTGTTTGCTTTAGGCCCAGTTGTTTCAAGCCAACTTCTCCACCTAACCTCACCTAGTCTGGCTTGAAGAATTGGGTCAACCTAACATAAGAAATAAGTTGCTCTTACTGCATACTGGGCAATTTCTCCCATGCTTGCGAGCTATTTTGGATGTGCTCTTTTGGGTGTGCTTTCAAATTTAGTAATCTTCTGGAATACAGCCTTGTTCCAAAGGAGTCTTATATTACCTGATCACTTGATTCCCCTTGAACACCACATGAAAATCAGTCTTACAATTATAGTCCCAATCTTTAAGAAGAGGAATTCAGATGACTGTGGACCAATTTGAGGCAGAACATAAAGAAAGACATAAAACATAAAATGAGGCATAACATAAAGAGGGACATAAGAAGAAGCATACTGCTTAGAGAAATATTGACTACAGAGCAGAAGAATGAGTGTCAGACAGGATGCTAGCTAAACCACATTAGTAGCAAAACCAGGATGCTAACCAAACCACAAATACATAGATTATTAACTAGAAAATTGTATTTTGATGTTTCAAAGAAAAAGACTTTAAGCACATACCCTAATTGTCAGATGTGACATCTTGACAGAATGATAATCACCTAGGGTGGTGGTGGTGGATAATGCGGCCGAGGAGAGGGCATGGTGCAGGGGGAGATACCGGGTTGCATCAGGCACTTACTTTTGACTGACCATGCTGTACGGAATGGAAACCAGAATTATGAGGTGACAATTACTCTGTTTCTTAATCGTGGTTTGCAGCGTTAACCACTTTGGATTGGCTGATTAGATAATTGAGCACGCAAGGCTTCACAGTCCTATATATGTCAGCAGTGAGGATTAATGGTAATGATGGCTTCAGGTGTAACACTAGTTGTTATCTCGCTCCTAGCACTCATGCAAGTAAATTCACAAACTTGAAACTAAGTGTTTGAGTCGATTTTTCCGGTGCTTAGGTGGAGCTGACGACAGAAAGCCAGTGTTATCATTAATCCCCATTGCTGACATATATAGGACTGCAAAGCCCTGCATGCTCAATTATCTAATCAGCCAATCTGAAGTGGTTAATGCTGCAAATCAGGATAAGAAACAGAGTCATTGTCACCTCCTTCTTCTGGTTTCCATTCTGTATGGAATGGAAATGGCATGGTCAGTCAAAACTAAGTGCCCGACGCAACCCCCATCTCTCCCTCCATCATGCCCTCTCCTTGACCGCATTATCCACCAGGCCTCCATATGCATCTACATGGGCTATTGCCTGGCTAATAAAATGGGCTACCCTTGCAAGACTCCCACTGAAGTGGGCTTGAACTGGGGGATGGCCCCAGATGGGCTGTGGGGTCAGGCCTGCTGTCCATATCACTTCTGGTGCTCTTGGAGTCACATTTTCTAGCCCCCTCCTTCTCTCTTGCCCAGCATCTCTTGTTGCTTGAACGGGGGGAGGGGACAGCCTCTGGCTGCTTGAAGGGGGAGCCCCTCCTCCATTTCTTCCTCTTGAGTTCCCTAGTCACTCATTATCTGACTCCCTCTGATCCAGCATGCCCCCGGCCAGCTGTATTTCACCAAACGTTTTAGGGTCATTTTGTTTGGGCTACGGGGTGCACCGGCAGTGTTCATGCAATTGATAAATAGTGTGTTGCATGAATACCTGTATCACGGGGTATTAGTATATATAGACGATATACTGATATACCTCCATAAGGTGGAGGAACATATTCCGTTAGTACCTGCGGTATTGTACAAGAGTTATACAATAAAATGTATAAATGTATGGCTTCCTTTTTTTCTGGTTTTATGAAATTAGTTTATAATATAGAACATGAATGAAAATAGCGGGGAAATAAGGGAGGGAGAAAGTCTATGGAAAAGGGGAAAAAGAAAGAAAAGGCGTTGACTTCCCACTCCCTTTGGTGTGATAGAATAAGATAATAGCATCAAACCTCAACTTTTTACTTTTACATGGTATAAACCAGCCATTTCTATAACAACAAATGAAGGGCCACTCTTCATGTCCTTCAAAAAGCTTCATAGGAATAAAACAGTCTGGACATTCCTTCAGTTTTGAGACCCTCAGCAAGCCTTCTCACTAGGTAAGCAGCCTCAATCCATCTCTGAGGTTCTCTCAGAGATATCCAGGCCTTGAACCATATATGGGCTTTAAAAACAATCAGCAGTTTGAATTGATCCCCAAGCTAATCAGAAATCAATGCAACTCCTGTAGTATTACAAAAATGAATGTGTGCATAACTAACTGGACAAGCTGAATGATCTTCAAAGGCAGCCTTATGTAGAGTGCTTGGGGCCCTGAATCCAAGAAGTCCCTGATTCCAAAGAGGAATATTATGGCCCCACCAAAATCAGGTACAAGGGTGATCCATGTGATTTCCTTCCCATGCCTAGAACATAACCTCTACTGAAAGGGTGTACATAATCCATTTCACCCATGGCTCTCTTCAGTTGCAACCTCACCAAGTTCTCAACAAAATTTCTTCAGAAAAGAAGATTCAAGGCTGGCTACTGGTTATTCAGAAAAATAGGTTTCAACAATAGCTTCTTGAGGAGGGAATACACTACTGGCTGGCGACACAATCATCTTGATCAAGAATGCATTGAGCACTACTTTATTTTTATTTTTTATTCATTTATTTAATTTGTCAACAAGTACAAGGAAACAAGTAACGGTATAAACATAGACATTGGCAGAGAAATTGGCACAATTAAAGATATAAATAGGCAAAACATAGCCATAAACACATGGGATGATTACAAATAGATGGGAACAGTAGGACAGGCATGCAGGTGTACTTATGCACGCCCCCTTAAGGACCTCTTAAAAAGCGTAAAAGGTCCATGGTAGACAGTTTAAGGAAAAAGGTATGGGGAGACTAACAACAGGATCAGGTAGGTTGTTCCAGACATTTACCACTCCATTGCAGAAGTCATACTTCCTATAATCAAGATTGTAGCGATTTACATTGAATTTGAATCTATTGATAGCCCTTGTGATGATGTGGTTGAAATTAAAATACTCATTTACAGGTAGGGCATTTTGGTGAATACTGTAATATTTGGTAAATAAACATTGAAAAAAGTATCTTGTGACCATTTTTCATACTTGTGACTGTTGCAGCATCCACATGGTCATGTGTTCAAAACTCATATACTTGGAAACTGATTCATATTTATGATGGTTGCAAAATCAACGGGGAAGCCAGATTCACTTAACTGTGTTACTAACTTAACAACAGCTGTGATAGGAAATGCCATAAAATGGGGCAAAACTCAGCAAATGTTTCACTTAGCAACAAAAAAATGGAAATCAGTTGTGGTCATAAATTGAGGATTACCTATAAAGGCCACAATGCTGCCCCATAACCTGCAGCACCTTCCTTGGCTTCTCCCACATCCCAAAGGAAGACAACAGTGGAGCTCCTTCTGTGGGACTTTTGAGATCAAGAAGTGAGAGCAGCCCAGGAGTGGAAGACTGACTACTGCTTTGGGCTGGTTCACTCAAAATGGTAGTAAAAAATGCTACTGGTTTGCTGAACTGGTAGTAAAAAAAAAACAAAAAAAACCTTCCAAAGATCAGCTGAGTGATGCGGGATTATCGGAACTTTTTTTAAAAAGTTTTTAAAGCATTTAAAAAGAGAACAGGTAGTAAAAAATAAATGCTTTAAAAGTTTTTTTTAAAAGTTCCCACGACCATGCATCGTTCAGCTGATCTTCGGAACTCTTTAAAAACCTTTTTAAAGCAATTTTTACTACCGGTTCTCCGGAACAGGTAGTTAAAAATGCTTTAAAAAGTAAAAAAAAAAAGTTCTGATGATTGTGTGCCACAGCTGTGATACTTGGAACCTTTTTTAACCTTTTTAAAGCATTTTTTACTACGCGTTCCAGAGAACCAGTAGTAAAAGTTGGTTTAAGAGAGTTTTAAAAAAGATTCCCAAGATCATGTGCCACAGCTGATTCCTCCCTAGCTGTTCTACTTACCTTCCCAAGCTCCCTTATGGCGGGTATTGTGCATGTATGCAGCACACATGTGCAGCCAGAGAACAGGTAGCAAACCAGTTCAGATTTCATCACTGGAGCAGCCATAGAGAATGCAAAGGGATTTAAAGGCCTGGAACTATAGTACTCTCATTCAACCTGCAGGAATAAATTCAAAATATATCAACTAAAAGCCTTTAAAAAACAACATGGTAAAGCCATTTAAGGATGTCATAGAAAAACCTAGGTCTCCTATGCGGGTGAGGGGGAAATCAGGTGATTGGAAAATTGAGCTTGGCACAGTATCAGTTCCAATCCAGATTAAACAAGTGAAGCCATTGACCAAACTGCAGAGGCATTTTTCCCCTTTCTTCCTTTAGCCTGATATCGAACATTTATTTAAACTCTACAACAGAAAGCAGTCTATTTTGGCAACAAATGGTATCTAAACATTCTTTTGATTATTCCTTTAAAACTGTAACTCGGCCCTAAGTTGATGAAAGAGCTGAGTATGCAATTAAATAAATGTTGCACAGAGGGTTTGTTATTGTATAAACAAATCTAGACCATTGCAGTAAGTAACGCTGAGAATTTACAATGTTTGCAAAGAACAAGTAGACAAGGTTCTACTGTGTTTCCTCTTATAAAGAGGAAACGAACCTAAGAGAGCAGGCGAGTCCTATTTTTTACGCCTCTCTTTCATTTAAAACAGAAGAGAAGGGGGGGATATACCTGAGACGGATATTGATACGGTCAACATGAATTTTTTAACATGGTATCTCCACCTTTGTTTCTTTCCCTATGTAGGTAATCCTTGACTTACAACCACAACTGATGCCAAAAATTGCCCTGTTTTCCCCAAAATAAGACACCCCCTGATATAATAAGCCCAATTGGACTTTTGAGCGCATGGCAATAAAGCCAAGCGTTTTTTTTTCAGGGTTCAAATAAATATGACAGGGTCTTATTTTCAGAAAACAGGGTATGCTAAAGTGAGATGGCTGTTAAATGCATTTTTGCACCATTTTGCAACTTTTCTAGCCACAGTTGTTAAGTAATCAATGCAGCTGTTAAGTTAGTAACACGGCTGTTAAGTGAATCTGGGTTTCCTATTGACTTTTGTTTGTCAGATGGTTGCGAAAGGTGATCACATGACCCTGGACACTGAATCCATCATAAATGTGAGTCAGCTGCCAAGTGTCTGAATTTTGATCATATGACCAGGGGAATGCTGCAATGGTTGTAAATGTAAAAAATGGTCATCAGACACATTTTTTCACTGCTGTTGAACATTCACTAAATGAACTGTAAGTGGAAGACTACCTGCAAAATAATTATGTTATATAGGAAATATGTGTCACAATTCTTTCTTCTCTTCCTTCCTCTGTCTCTCTCCCCCCCCCTCAAGCTTCATGTGACAAAACATTTCTCAAAAAATGAAGGAGCCACATATTTTTGAGTTGCAAGTGGATCCAATCATGAATGCATGATTTCTTGAAAATAATATTAAATGTAAGGGCAATCTGCAAAGTCATGTGTAGTTTGTTTCAATGGCAGAGTCCAAGGATGTCTATTGCATTATTCATTCCATTATATTCTCAATGTATATCTATCTTCCAGTTCAAAATAAGACTCACGTCAATTGGAGCTGGCAATGTAATATAAATGAACAAAGCAGTATGAAAACATAACATAGTGGAAGGCATGAAGTATGAAAACATAATATAGTGATATTATGTTCATCTATCCAAAAATTAAACCCTCTAAATGTAATGTACATTGTTTAAATAATACTGTACAACCCTATCAAATATATTGGTCAGAAGTGACGGTGTTAGTTTGTAAAGGTCACACTGACCTTTAACCTCGACTTCATAATTTCTGTACTCTTGATCATTTTGTCCTGAGCTGCTACCGGTTGACCTGCCCCCTTAAGAGACCCGAATTGCTGAACCTGTACTTGTTTTACCCTTCATTACATGAGTGGATCAATGCAATGCTTGCCTTTTTTAAAAAAAAAAAAAAGGAAAGAAAATCTTAAAACTTTAAAAATAAAAAACAGTTCTAAAAGGTTTTTTTTACGTTTTTAATGGTTCTGGTTTTTTTAATTGTGAAATTGACAATATTTCTGCCAATTTCCCCTTATGAACCAAGTGGATAGAGGTTTTTTTAAGTAAGTTTCATTGGTTGATGTGAAAGTAGATTTTCTTCCCTTCCTTCTTGTGAAATTGACAGGACTCCTACCTCCTTCTCTCTCTAACCAAATGACAGGAGAATGCTCAAATCATTCTTTTTCTTTTCCTCTGGTTTATGCTAGCAAAAAGATGGAATCATCAATAAAAATAATAGAAAATGTCTCTCAATGGAAACACTATTTCTTCAACCTTCCCATTGAAAGGAAAGTGACTAGTTCTTTTTTTTTCTCTCTCCCACAAATGGCATACGAAACAGAAAAAAATCACCAACTGGATACCTTAATTAACACACCTCAGATGGAATACCAAACCATTGCTGGGGTTTAACTGGAGGAAAGGGACTTAGAAAGCAGTTTCTTAAAATTTCTTCACTTACAACTAATTTATGTAGAGTGAAAGTGCTAAAGGCTGCAGTGGCAGACCATTCTTCCTGCATGCTTACGGTCTTTCCCAATTCCTATAATGTCAGAGAAAGGACCTCAGGTTGCAAATCTGCAGTTCTGACAGATTAGATCAGGGGCCACCAACCTTTTGGAGTTCAATGACCACTAAATTCATAATTTTAAATCATGCGGACCACTAATATGATTTTTTTTTTTTAAAAAAAAAAGATAAATAGTATTTAGTGCAATATAAAAATGCAAATAATTTTCCTGCGGACCACCAAAATTTTCTCGTGGACCACCAGCAGTTGGTGACCGCTGAATTAGTTGACAGATGAAGTGATCTGATTCAGAACATGCATGTATTCTGCCAATAGTGTGGTGCAGAGATGGATGGATTATTTAGCAGGTGCAAAATAATTTTGATGTCCCCAGTTAACGTATTCCCTCGTTTGCTCAAGTTTGAAAGTTCACTGATTTTTGTCCCAATACTTTTTATTCTTCCTAATAATCTCCTTACCTATCTTGGAGTAATACTACCCAGAATTGTGAAACTTTTTCTTTATGAATATAAAGAAATATAAACTCAACTTCAATCCTATCAAGTGGATTTGGGGAACTCTTGAGAGTCAGATCTATACAGACCCGAAGAGGACTAGGGTGCTAAAACTCATCATTGTAACCTGTCTCTCTCACCAAGTATTTACCAATACCAGTGATGGCTAACCTTTTTGCCATTACGTGCCAAAAGTGGTGGGTTCCCGCGGGGGTTGCACATCCGTGGGCCCACACCCATCATTCAATTCACCCCACGCTCCCTAGAAAGGCTCTGGAGCCTGGGGAGAGAGAAAAACGGGCCTTCCCCACCCCCAAGGCCCTCCAGAGGTTGGAAACAGCTTCTTTCCCAACTTCTGGTGGGCCTGGAAGGCCTGAAAATCAGCTGGCCAGCACCTGCATGCGGATCAGAGCTGAACTAAGGCAATGCTTGTGTGCCCACTGATATGGCTCCGTGTGCCACCTACGGCACCCGTGCCGTAGGTTCGCCATCACAGACCTATACATTCCCATACTGAGCAGGAACTTGGCATGGATGGCCTAAATTCCCTTTCCAAGGCTATGGGTTTGAATCTGTATCTCTTTTGGGTGTCCTTACAGTTTTCTTGCATTCAGCTGAACATATCAAATTATATCTGAAGAATTTGGGCATCTAGAAGAGCCAGCCTCCCAAGGTGCAAGAAAAGAGTCCCCCCCCCCCACTTCCCCATATATTCTCTAGCCACTGCACTTGAGCATATGAAGGTTTGGAGAAGGGACACTGTGTGTAAACCTAGCTTCTGCCCACTTGAATAATGGCATGTACTTCACTTGTATTGTGAGCCCTGGGTTTCTATCACTCAAGGTGGACAATGGGGTTGAAGTTATTCATCCTTTTCCAAACTAAGGCAGCTCTCCAGAGCAGCAGACAGGATGATTTTAGGATTCTCTTTAAAAAAAAATGCAACCCGAAGAGCCTAATTTCAGGAGCACAGGGAAGGACGTTTAAAGTTCTTGTGGCAAAAAGCCACAGTCAAAGCGGAGGTTGCTTGCTTCTCAGTACACAGGTGCTAGACTTGCAAGCAAGAAGCACGCCCCAGACCCCGACCAGGTTGCATTGGGATGCAAATGAGCCGGAGCGCGTGCTCCTCGCAAGGAAGAGGGATTGTTTATGGAACCTCCCGCCAGAGCCACGCGCCGGGCGTACGAAGTTGCCAAGCGAGCTTCCCATTGGGTGGGAGGTGGCTGGGGAGTCGAGCGGGCGGCGGGGATTCTGTGTGTGTGTGTGTGCTGGCGCGCGTCGCGTCGCGTGCTGCTCCCGGGGGCCCGCGAGCGGCGGCAGTAGCAGCGCGTGTTGATAAGGGGCCGAGCAGCGAGGATCTCGCAGCAGAGGCGCCTTGACAGAGCGCAAAGGAGCAACCCCCTGTAAGGAAGGAGAAAGGAGCCCGCGTTCCTCCCAAGCGCAGCTAGGAGTCCTTGCACGGGTTGCGCAGCCAACTTTGACATCTTAAGAAGCGGACTGCCCATTTTTTTCAATCGTGTATTTTTTTTGGGGTGGTTTTTTTTTTTTTTTTTGGACGGCTACTGATTTTTGGGCAACTAACTCGGGACTTTCCTCAAATTGCATCTCTACGAAGGCCAACCCCCGGGGTGTAAATGCCCCACGATGAACAGCGGGGCTCTAGCAACGACCATGCAACCAGCAGTCCACGCGGTTTGCAAAAGTTACTCGCTGCACGGTTACAATAGCAGCGGCGGCGGCGGCTCTTTGGCGATCAAGATGCCAGCGGGACACAGCTCGGGTTCCTCTTCGTCCGGGATGCCCCAACCGTGGCCTCTTGCCAGGGGCTCTTGCCCCGGCCAGGTTCAGCCGTCCAACTCGGCCACGCGTTGCAAAGGCTCCAAGCGGCGCTCGAGCTCGCCGGAGCTGCTGCGCTGCAAGAGGCGCTTAGCCTTCCCGGGTTTGACAGCGCAGCAAGGCGGCGGCGGCGCGGCGGCTGTGGCGCGGCGCAACGAGCGGGAGAGGAACCGCGTCAAGCTGGTGAACCTGGGCTTCCAGACCTTGCGCCAGCACGTGCCCAACGGCGCCGCCGCTAAGAAGATGAGCAAAGTGGAGACCCTCCGCTCCGCCGTGGAATACATCCGGGCCTTGCAGCAGTTGTTGGACGAGCACGACGCTGTCGGCGCCGCCTTCCAGGACGGTCTCCTGTCGGCCGGCCGTGACGCTGCCGCCGCCGCCGCTTGCGCCGGCAGCGGTGGCAGCAGCTCGTATTCCTCCGCCTCGCCTTCTTTTGACGGCCACGAGGGCAGCTCCGTACCGGGTTCCCCTCACTCGGCTTACTCGTCGGACGAGAGCGGCTACGAGGGGGCGCTCAGCCCGGAGGAACAGGAGCTGCTCGACTTCACCAGTTGGTTCGGGAGCTGCTGAGCTGGAACGGTAAGACGCCGGGCGGCTGGTTTCTGACGAAGCGCGCTAGGATCGCGCTATTTAATTGGGGGGGGGGGGATC
>JANHFP010004464.1:227206-238312 GCA_032468135.1 Calamaria suluensis | reverse complement strand
AATAGAATAGAATAGAATAGAATAGAATAGAATAGAATAACAGAGTTGGAAGGGACCTTGGAGGTCTTCTAGTCCACTCCCTGCTCAGGCAGAAAACCCTATCAGACAAATTGGTTGTCCACTCTCTTCTTAAAAACCTCAAGGGTATCTTCTGGAGGCAAGTTGTTCCACAGGTTAATTGTCCTAACAGTCAGAAAACTGTCAGGAAATAGAAGGAGGACTATGCCACTGTTTCTTCCAGGAGAGCCCAAACACAGAGAAGAACATCACCATCAAATGCATGAAGGCAGTCTAGGATACACAGATCAGTAGCCAGAAAACGATAATTAAAAAATCAAAGGATTGCAATTTAGATGGACAACAATAGAAAGATAACCTTTATCGTCACTTTTTTCCTCCTGTGGGCACACTGGCATGCATTAAAAATGAAATTCTGTCACCTGCTCTCAAAACTGTACACATACATAACACACATATAGATTATGTTATACACACATATACATCTTAATCACTGTCCACCTTGAATACATAGCGGAAAGAGAGTTCACAAGGTTGATAATGCATTGGAATAAAACCGTGGCTAAATTTGGATGTTCTGCTTCGGATTCCACACAGCCTCTTCCCAGAAGGTAACAAGGAAAACAGGCCATGAGCAATAAAAGCATGCATTAAATTAAAATACATTTATTCAGTTGAATATCCTCAATATTACATCCTCAAATATTATTGATTAAATTACATCAATAATATTAATAATAATATTACATCCTCAAACCACCCCACTTCAACCTCAGCCCATTCCTAAGAAATCTGGTTTTCTAAATTAGAGTCAACCATTTTACTTCAACATGGAGGTTCAGCATAGGGGTGAAATGCTCCCGGTTTGGACCGATCCGGCCGATCCGGTAGCGATGGCAGTGGTTGGTTCAGAGAACTGGTAGCAAAAATCCCTGGCCCCACCCCCACTGCGTGATCATTGGAGGGTTTTACATTTTAAAGGATTTTTTTTCTACCTAAGTATTCGCTGGATTAGGTAGGAAAAATGCCTTTAATTGTAAATAAAGCCTCCAAGGATCACAGTAGAGCAGGGCAATCACGTGAGGCTTTTTTCTTACATTTTAAAGGAATTTGTTTCTACCTAATCAAATGAATACTTAGGTAGAAAACAGATTCCTTTAAAATGTAAGGAAAAAAGCCTCTCATGATCGCGTGGCTCTACCGTGATCCTCTAAGGCTTTCTTTACATTTTAAAAGCATTTTTACTGCCTATTCTCCAGAACTGGTAGTAAAAATGCTTTTAAAAAGGTAAAAATTAAAACTGGCCACACCCACCCAGTCACATGACCTACCCGCCACCAAGCTACGCCCACAGAACCAAATTTTACCTCTCATCCCTGGTTTAGCAAGAGACACTGTCACTCTTTAATGACACAGGAACTATTTGGCATCTGCATTCTGTGCTGCATTTCTGACCCGTCTAAAAAGAATCACCTCGAGATCAGTTCCGGCGGTGCTCGAGGATGGACACACCAGAACAAAGCTCATCCTGGGCATCCGGATTCCTCCACGCTGGTGGGCTCTTTGAAGCCGAAGCCTGCCTCGCAGGGGCAGCCAACCTGAGGGGTGCACGCTGCCCCTGCGATGCGATTGCCTCGAATCATCCTGGCTTGTCCTAGGAGCCGCAGGGACTGAGGAAGCAGCCAGCTGGCATCCGCCATTTCCTTTTGAGCATGGAGCGGAGAGTGAAAACAACAATTAATCCTTGTGGATTTGAGATGCAACCTTGTTCAACTGACTTGTCAGTCAGGATGCCTGCAGCTGCGGTGAGTGGCTTCAATTGTAGATTATAAGGAAGCAAATTAGAGGGGAGTTGTTTTGGCTCCCCTTGAAAGAAAAGCGCCATTTTGAATGTGTGGAAGAGAGCTATCAGAGTTGTTTTTATGTCTCTATAAAGAGCACACTGGATTACAAATTTGGATAAAAATAATGGTGGTTTGTGACAGATTGGGCGGTGGCCCACCGAACTCTGAAGGGTCCAGGCATGGAGGGCCTCTGACATCAGAAAATACCATTTTACTACTTTTTCTTTGTCCTCCTCTCTTCTTCCTTACTGAGGGCTCCAATGGAGAAAGAACTGTAATCAAAGCTGACAGCCTTGAAGTTATCAGCAAAAAGAGATAGTTCTCCCTGAGAACCTGGCTTCAAAGTCAACAGCTGGGCTGCTGCAAGATCTACTTTCCTGGGTCAGGGGTATCCCCCTCTTGGCTGTCTCTACCCACACCCTGAGAGGCAAAAGCTCAGAAAGAAGAAGAAAAAATAGCAATAAAAGATATTTGATTTTGGGTCCTTCTCTGGCTTCTGGATTCACATCTAACAAAATCTGATTTCTCTTGTGCTGTCCATGGCTAACTATCTGGAATAAATTTGGAACTCAATTTAAAATCTGGTGGTTTGTTTGCTTTGTCAATTAATAGACTCCAAATTTGAAAAGATGCCTTCAAAAGGGGCCAAAAAGGGACCGGCCTCATCCCCCTCATCCATGTACTCCAGTCCATCTCAACACACAGTATCCTTTTTTTTACAACAAGAAAAGACTGAACCATCACTTAAAGATATAATGCAAGCAATTGAAATGATGAGAAAAGACATAACCGGGTTGAGTGAACATATGAAAAACAGTCAGCAGAATTTAAACAAGAACTGACAAATTTGCAACAATCCACTATAGAAAATAAACAGAGCATAGAAAAGATGGGGGACAAAATGGAGAATATAGACAAAAGGGTTGAAAAACTACAGAAAGAGAACCAGAATCTCGAAAACTCAATGGCAGCTATGGAGATGGAGAGGCTGTCTTGTTATTTGCTATCCTCCCCCCCCCCTTGCTTCCAAAATGTGGTTGAAGAAGGGGGGGGAGGATCTAAAAGAAATAATAAGTCAACAGTTATCAGATTTAATTGATGTGGATAAAGCTATAATGTGGGGGACATTGATCAGATATATATAGTCAATTCAAGCTATGCAAGAATAAACAATGTCCCGAGAGAGATACATGTAAAATTTCTGAGAAGAGCCTCAAGGGAGGAAGTATTGAGAGCAATGAGAGGGGGGTGTCTAAGATACATGGAAATGGAAATGGCAGTACTGAAACAGATTCCAAGGAAGATAAGGGAGACTAGGAGAAAATATCAATTTTTGACCAATTGTAAAACCAATTATATTTAGATGGTTATTACCGGAGGGTGTCCTAGTGTTCTGGGAAGAAAAAAATATTTAGATTAAATAATTGTGAAGAACAGAAGCTTTTTACAATGAACATAAAATTTTCCTAGAAAGTGAAGAGCTGGGACCCGGGGGTACAGGGGAGGAAACAAAACTAAAAGAAAGAGGGAGAGAGGAGGCCCAGGGACTTGGACCTGGAGGGATGGGGGGTGCTGTTGCCCAGAAGGTTAAGATCACAAGATAAATAAGATGTTTGATGTGCTCAATAGAATATAAAGGTAGTAACTAGACAACTGGAGAATTAAGGTAGTATTTTAGTAATTGTTTTGAAAATGCTGGAGCAGGAAATTTCCTACTGTTAGTCAATTGGAAATTGAAAATATAATGTAAAATAAGTTTTAAAAATATAATCATATTGTGTATTATGCCCTTTTATCTCGAAGAATAAGACATTGTAATTAAATGGATGTAAAACTTTTCCCTTTCCCTTTTTCCCTAGCCCAATAAAATCAATAAATTCTTTTGGAAAAAATAATAATAAAAAGAATTGGCTCATATAGGACCCACCACAGATGGCTGAGGGAATGTTTCCTTTTTTTAATGACTTCACAAATGCTCAAACTGGCCTCAGTATTGAAACTGTCCCTCATGGGCTTCGTGATGCAGAGCTCCGATTGATGACTAAAAGGTAAAGGTAAAGGTTTCCCTCGCACATATGTGCTAGTCATTTCCGACTCTAGGAGGTGGTGCTCATTTCTGTTTCAAAGCCAAAGAGCCAGCGCTGTCTGAAGACATCTCCATGGTCATGTGGCCGGCATGACTAAATGCCAGAGGTGCACGGAACGCTGTTACCTTCCCACCAAAGGTGGTCCCTATTTTTTCTACGTGCATTTTTACATGCTTTTGAAACTGCTAGGTTGGTAGAATCTGGGACAAGTAACGGGAGCTCACTCCGTTACGCAGCACTAGGGATTCGAACTGCTGAAGTGCCGACCTTCTGATTGAAAAGCTCAGCTGTCTGCTAATCATCTAAGGGAAAACGGTCCTTCCCAGCCGTCCCTACAACTCTTCATATAGGTTTCCCCACAGCCAGATACTGACAGGGTATAAGGAGTTGCAGCCACTGCTTGCCTGCCGCAGTATTTGTTCCCTCTCTCACCAATCAATACAGATGTAATTGAAATTCTCCCTAATCAAAGTCCCATGTCTTGTTATCTGCTACTGGTGGGACATGCTCCCCCCCCCCCTCCAACTGCAGTGCGGCTCTGAAGTTTTCTCTCTTCTCTTCTCTCCTCTCTTCTCGTCTCCTGTCCCCCTCCCCTCCCCTCTCCTCCCCTCCTCTTTTTTTTTTCTTTTTTCCTTTCTTGGTAAGAAACAGAACAAAGCATATTGCCTTTCTCAGAGAAAGAAAACAGGTGACTGTGGGACTGAATGGAAAGAAAAGAAGGGCTGTGCTGTGAGAATTTAACTACATAGATCAAGGTGCTGTTATCAGGGTTTAATTACACATGCAATTAAATGCCTGCCCTTATGGCTGGGTGCTTTTCAAAGCAAGCAAGACTCAATGAAAAGAGACACCAGGAATTTCCAGAAGTGCCTATTTGTCACTTACTGTGCTGCACCTCTGCCTCTTCCCCCCCCCCCAAAAAAAAATTAAATTAAAAGTGTGTAGTTGCATCTCTTGCATCTTGATTTTTTTTCTTCCTGGGAAACTTCATGGATAGTACAGGTTGGCACTTCTAATTTCCGTAAGTGGCCTGACATTCCAAACCTAAGTAATGAGATGTTCTGTAAGCTGCCCAGTATCACAAATGTCAGCTGGGCAGCTATATAAATCACATGGATGAATGTTGCCTCCTTTGATAAGTTTGTGTTAGGTCATTATCAGCACTGAAACCACTAAACCAGAGGTCTTCAAATTTGGTAGCTTGAAGACTGGTGGACTTCCATTCCCAGAATTCTCCAGCCACTCCACTCCAGGGGACCTGAGTGCCATGCAATGGGGTGCGTTCCTGCTCCTGCCCCAGCTCCTGTCCAGCCTAGCAATTTGAAAGCATGCAAGTGCAAGTAGATTAATAGGCACCATTTCACTGGGAAGGTAACAGTGTTCTGTGCATCTTTGGTGTATAGCCATGCTGGCCATATGACTACAAAAACTGTCTGATGAGTCTTTGTGACTCTGTGTTTATCTGTTGCTTTTGCTTTAAGGAGCTCTGTGGACAGATTCTATAATTAAGTTAACTGTGAGTTGATATCTATAAGAATGGGAGGGTCCAAAGGTACGTGGCTTTGATGGTCATAGTTTGTGGTTGACATAAGCTGTGATGTACTGAGAGCTCAAAGAGTTGGCTTGATGTAAGAGGCCACACTCTAGCCATCTTTGAAGGTTGGTGAATATGTACTGGTCATGTGTATGGTGACATGCTGGCTGACTGTAAGATGTAAATAGTTGTTTGAGATTACTATGCAAGATGTTCCTATGTTTGGGAGCAGTATGTCTCTTTAAGTAAACATGGACATGTGGTTGTATCTACTCAGTATGCTTCTGTGGTTTCTTAATAACCTAACAACCACACTTCCCCCACTTTTGGCACACAATGGCAAAAGGGTTAGCCATCACTGACACAAGAGCATGGTTGGGCCTCGAGACACCCACCCACACAGACACCCACCCACCCCTGAGGCTAGGACGGAGGGGCGGGGCGGGTGGAAGGGAGGCATGCCGGGGCAGGTACCTTGTTCTTCTTGCTGGTGGGCGCCGGGGGCTTGATCAGCTTCTGAAGGATCCGTAGGCACATCAGGGTGATGTTCTCCACCACTACGGGCGTCTTGATGTTCACGGCCATCAGGAAGAGGCTGAGGGCTGGGCCAGAGCGAACAAGGGGTGGTGCTGGTCAGAATCGGGCCAGAGACCCGAAAGAAACAACATTTCCCCGTCCCCTTTCCCCCTTGCTGGCTTCTGTCCCAATGGGGAAATGGCGCCTCTCTTCCCCGATGGGAGGGAAAGACTGAGCCTTCTCCCCAGCGGTGAGCTCCCACATCATTGAACCACCGCGCACCGAAAATGTTAAATTTTAATGCTTATTTTAAATGTTTAAAGCTTAAATGTTTAAATTTTAAATAATATATGTGATATTGTTTCTTGTTTTAATATGGCTGTAAAGCGCCCCGAGTCTATGGAGAGGGGCGGTATATAAATTTAATATAATAAATAAATAAATAAATAAATAAATAAATAAATAAATAAATAAATAAATAAATAAATAAATAAATAATCCAAGACTGAACTGAATAGGTTGTTTTAAGTAGAAAACATTTAAAATCCAGATTGAGCAATCTGGAGGCAATATATATATATATATATATTTGGGGGGGAGGATGTATTAGTATTAATTTTTTACAATTAATGTAAAAATTAATTGTATTATAATGTAATGTATAATTAATTAATTATAATGTAATATATATGGCCCCTGATTCCCAGTGAGTCTGAGAAGTTTAGAAATGATTTAAAATATGAAAAAAATGTAGCAATGAAACAGCAACAAAGAAAGTAGTGATGGCAGAATCAGTGGAAAGCAAAGTGAACAACCCAGGTTAAAAGAAAGACCCAATCACCCCACCCAAAGGCCTGGTTGAAGACACCTGTCCTTGGATCCCTTAAAAACTAGCAGGTGCTATGACAGGGAAGGTGTGCTTCTAATGTCCTGACAGCTGACATTGCTTAATTGAAGGAACCTGGAGCATCCCAACTCTACTTGTTCTTTTGTTGTTGTTGCTGTTGTTTTAATTTTTATTTTATTTTTTTCTACAAACATATTGTTGCATGAACAGCATAGAACCAGGTTTTACATTTTAGTACAAATAAAACAATATTCTTCATATTTGATACATTTAACAATAATACCCATATTTGGTTAGATTATAATCTTCCCTTACTTGCTCAATATTTCAATGTATTATTTTATGCCAATCTCCATATTCTTGATATCATTCCTTTTATTACAAATAAAATATCACTCATTCTATTTGTTGAAATTAACAGTTATACGGTTCAAATAGTAATACCGTACATGGTTTTAATAAACCTATAATATTCCATTGTTTCCCTTTCTAATTTTAGTTATGCCACTGTTATATTTAAAGTGTCTTATTTTTTATTATTATTGTTGTTTTTGTAATTTACACACACACACACACATGAAGGTTTTGGTATTTTGATGAGCTGAAAGGCAAAAAGGAAGCAGAGTTGCTCCCTCCCATATTTGGGTAACCAGGTGCCTCCACAAAACACACACACACACGTATATGTATAGAGGATTGCATATAGATATATATTTCAGTTTCCTGAACTGAAATATATTTCAGAAAGCCAGCCTGAAGAATTAATCTGAAAAGGGTAACATCTCCTCTGAGTTCAACTCACAGGAGAAATTGGAAGAGAAGCTGCAAATGAACCCGTGGTTTTAAAGCCTCTCTAGCCATTTTAGGAGCGGGGAAAATCCTGAACTTCTGACTCTAGAACAGTTTGCTGGAACTTTGCAGAGGAGAGCAAAGTTGAATGAGATATTACAAAATTTCTACCCCTAAAATAAACTTTTTCTTCGGCAGCCTATCTTGCTTTGCAGGCAGGCCTCTGCCATAAGACTCCGGCTATAGAATGTGTCCATAGCAGTTGAACGCTTTGTTTGGATGAGAGTTATGGTCTCGCACATGAAAGAAAGAGATGTATTTGAGGGGTTGGGGGAGGAGACTCAGAATGGGTGTGCATCATTGTGAGCACAAGAGCAGCTGGATGTGGCAGGCGTGAAATCAGAGCAAGGGCTTTATCATCTATACAGATCAGGTGATGACTGCATCAAGGAAGGAGTCGGCGGCAATGTCCTCTGTAGGCTGCCCAGTCCAGCTCGTTCCATGAACGCCACAGGAGCAGATGCATTTTAATTTCCTTTTATTGTCAGTGACCCAAATGGATATGGGGTGGTGGGGACCCCTGCCTGTGCCTGCCCAAGGAACAGAACGTTCATCAGCCAGAACCAGTGTTATTGGTGACCGTTCATCATGCTTGCTCAGTGTGTGATAATGGAACTGTGTGCTTCCCTAGGACAGCCTTTGGTTGGCATAAAGACCATGACACGGTTGAATTCATGACCAACTTGAAGTGCTCCCCCCCCCCGCTTTTCTTTCCTTGCCCTTTAACTTTCCTTCCTATGGTACCATTGTCTTCAGCTTTGTTGGTGATGATGGTGCCTGCATTCTGTTTACTGCTCGGTTTCATTTCAATCTTCTCTTCATGCCACACATTCAGAAAGTTTCTCTTGGGTTTTCAAAAATGGATGGTGGAACCCAACGACGTGCAGACTTTGGGCAGGGAGGCAGTTTTGTTTTGTTTTCCAAAAGGACCTAGTTTTAAATGTATGCAAAGTTGTACAAACACAAAGAGCTACATAATTGGGCTTTGGGGGGTGGGTGGGAGCTGTGTGAATATACCAATTGACATGACTTTTTGGTTTATTCTCTTGCCTACCCATCCCCGTGTGCAGCTGCTGAAACAATAGAAACACATGGCTTGATCTTAAACATGTTCCCTTGGAAGTACGTTCCACTTATTTTACTGCTGAAAAGTCTTCAGAATTACAGATTTAATCTTAAAACGTTTTCTGTAGTTTTCATGAAGAAAAAATTTAAAGTAACATGACATGAAAAATAAAGCTATCCTTTCTTTTCTCTCTAAAGTCAAATTAGATGGGCCTTCCAGATCTGGACAGAAAATTTGAGGACAACTAGATGGGAGCAGCGTTTGTGTTTTGCATGGTGCTTCCCTCTCTTAGTGGATGTCCGGATTTCTGTAATCCAAATCTAGTAGAACCACTAAAGCTCCCTTCCCAGATGGGCTGAAAAATCTGGGAATTATAATTCCAACATGTCTGGAGTGCCAGCCTATCCAATGTCAGAACAGATTATTTACACTAATTCGATCAGGTATATTATCTCTACTCAATATAGCCTCTTTGTTTCTTCAGGTCTGGAAATAACCTTTTGTCTCACATTTTTTATCCCAGTTGAAAAATGTGAAAAAGATCAAATGGTTCATATATTTTTCACATGGGAAAACTTCTTGTCCAACCTAATTTGGAATTTAGGAATGTCATTAGTGCCACATCCCCAGTATTCACTAATGTCTGTTCAGTGCCTTACACGTTAAAGTTGGTGATGTTTGAGAAAAAACAGGACCCTCAACTTATCTCCGTTGCTAATTTTTCACCAACATGGAAGAATTACAGTCAGACTGTCCTGATACTTTCTCTTATACAGCTTATTACTATAATATGTTGAGGCTGAAAGTAGATGAAATAAACATATGGAACAGAACTTCAGATAGATATCAGCAGTGATAGTTTCTGTGGCAATGAAAAGAAATAGGAAATGAAATAAGATATACATACAAGAAACAAGGGTGTTCACTGATTGTGGTAGAAGAATTCAGGATGGTGGCCATGACAATGCAATTAAAGCTCTGCTAACTTTCTATGTGAATCACACATTAACAAATCAAATGGAGCTTCAGTGTGGCCTCCATCTTGACTTTGTAGGGTTTTTTTTAGCCATACCCTGTAGAGATCCCACAAGTGAGAATTTCCAGTATATTCTTTGAATACAACCTTCAGCAAATTCATGGGTGCCAGATGTGGGAGTGGCCTCACAGTGTGGCCTGTATTGGAAACTGGGAACAGAGGACTTCACACAAAGTGGGAAATCCACAGCAAATGGCTACACGTTTGATTTGATATGTCTTGTTTTAGGACTAGCACTTAGATTTTTGTACTGCTTTATAGTACTTTACAGCCCTCTCTAAATGGTTTAAAGAGTCAGCCTATTGCCCCCAACAACCTGGGTCCTCATGTTACTGACCTCAGAAGGATGGAAGGGTGAGTCAACCTTGAACTGGTGAGAATCGAACTGCTAGCAGTTGGCAGAATTAGCCTGCAATACTGCAATCTAACCACAATGTCACCACGGCTCTTTTTCTGCTTTCCAAAAACAAAGAGTGCCATTGTTCTGTGGTAAGCCTTGGGCACAACTGAACCTATCTCAGTCCTACAATTTTAAGATTGTGACCAAGTGCAGACCCTTTGGTATGAGTTATTAACTATTCCCCTTCACACAGGATACTGTCTTTTTTCTTTGTTCATCATCACATCTTGTCATGAGTTCCAAAGAACTCAAAAGCTTGCTCAATAGTTTGTGACTTTAAATCAACTGAAGGAAGATATTGCTCTAGTGCAGCTTTTGGAATTTTACTAATAAATGCCAGGGAGAAAGCTAGTCTGGCATGTTGTTTGCTGTATTTGAAAGTGAAAGTGATTACATTTTGTTTGCTTATTTGCTTTCTGATATAAAGTATTACTCAGAAATCCACCAGCTCATGTATTAAAGAATAAGGACTTGTTGTAAACCTTGTACAGGAAAGAATGGGGCAACAGAAAGTTCCTTGCACTCAAAAGGAAAAGGGTGTCACACATAAAGTGGAAAAGGAATATGATTCTCCTTTAGGTTTCACCCTACCTTTCTACAGTATGTTCACTGTACCTTCCAGCAGACATTCAGCAAGTGCAGACCCCACCAGATCAGTGGTGGGTTGCTCTTTGTTTGGTCCGGTTCCATAGTGGTAGTAAAACTGGAGGGAGGCTCTGCCCACCCACCCTGACATAATCTTGGGTGATCTGTGCATGCACAGAAACTCCTGTGTGAACCAATAGTAAAGGTAAGTGGAACCCACCCCTGCCCCAGAAGATTTGAAAGGTCTGCTTACAGAAATTCCTCCCCAAGAAATTCCAACTCCTCCATTGAGGAGTAGTAGTAGTTCATAAAAAGTTCTCTCTC
>JANHFP010004464.1:121661-140162 GCA_032468135.1 Calamaria suluensis | reverse complement strand
CAGAATCCTCTAGCAGTACACAAATGTTCCCACAGAAGTAATACTGATTCGTTAGCATCTCTAACTTCAAGAATCTCTTTTTCCTTCACCTCAAATCTCCACCTCAATTTTACAATGAGTTCAACCCTCCCATCTCAAAAAAGATAAGTTCTGTAAGGATGACAAATAAATATTTAATTGAAATATTAAACTGAATGGCAAGCAGAACATAAAATAATTATATATAAATAAGCATTCAGATTAGTATTATGGATATTAGTTAATTGCACTGCAATGGCAAAAAATAAATCTAATCTGAACCATAGAAATGATGCTGCAACTTGATTTTTCCCATATAGTTGTGCATTGCCTTAAATGGCCACTACCTCTAAAACTAATATAATTACAAAATCCTTATGAAAACAATGTGCCATTCTAGCATACATGTTGACTATACTTTATCTGAAAAATGTTTTTATTTACTGTACTCCCTTGAGCTAAAGATAAAATGGTGAAAGAATAGAAAGGAGAAAAAGAAACAATGGACAGGGGAAAAAGCTTCAAATTTATGCTATGTAGTTCTGTTATTGTCCTGCTGTGTAAAGCATTCATTATGAATAAATTATGTTAATCACATGTGCGTTGTCAGAATTCTTCCTTTAAAATACAAATGAAGAAAATTATTTCCAAATCGCTGCTATAATTTTATTGGTTATTTTGTTTCAATTTTATTGCTTTGTCAAGAAGTTAAACTATTATTGTTTTAAATGCAATTTATGAGTTCCAAATGATATGATGTCATTTTTCAAATGTAGTATCAAGCTGATGCAACTGAAAATAACTTATTTCTCTAAATTGGTAAAACAAGAGCCTTGTGTTCAAAATATGGTAGCATTAAGCAAAGGGGGAGTTGAACCTGGCGGTTACCAATTTATAGAAAAGGAAAAAATACATGAGCTTGTTTCTCCTATGACCAAAAACATCCATCAGTAGAGATTATAAGGACAAAGAAGATGATGATTCTAACATCCATCTATAAAAGAAGAGAACAGAATAGCCTGAATTGATTACAAAATTAAATCCAATTTCCTGATTTATGTTTTTACATTTCTGCCTTCTTGCTATTGATGTGAACTGTTTCAGATCATATTCTGCTAAACAAGTTTAAAAAAAAAAAGAAATACAAAATTAATAGAGCTAGTTTGGTGTAGTGGTTAAGGCATGAGATTAGAAATCAGAGACTGTGAGTCCTGGTCCCACAAAGCCAGCTGGTCACTTTGTCTTAGACCTAAGAGGGTGGCAAGGGCAAAGCAATTCTGAAAAATATTGCTAAGAAAATCTAGATAGTCTCTGAAAAGCAGATGCAATTGAATGGAAATAAAATCAAATCTAAATTGGCCTTTAAGGTGGATCCTCTACTTGAGTGAAGGCTGGACTGGTTGTGAGATTGATCAGTATTCTATGGTAGCCAAAACTGAGTCTGGTAGCACATTTTCACAGCAAGATATTTTATTCAAGGGCATAAGTTTTTGTGAATCACAGCAGTGAGGTGGCTAATGTTAAAATTGGGATGGAACAGATAGGAGAAAGAGAGAAGATAGGGTGCTTATATGCATGGGATAAATTAAAATTCTTTATCTATTAACAGTTGTCACATGTTAAAATCCATGATGTTTGTTGACACTTTCAAATATAACCTGAAATCTTTTCATGTGAGTTCTGAGGGCCATACAGGATGGACTTTGTAATAGTTGAAACATGGCTTTTGTAGTACTGTTGCATTAGCTAACTTTACTTGTATATTAAATTTGCTTTTTAAATTATATTGATAATAATATCTCATAAGCCTTAACCTTTCAAGAAAAACTATGGCAGGAGAGAATTTGATACATTGTAGATAACATTTTTAATCATTTTAGTTGTTCTCAGTGAATAAATAAAATAGTCAAACTCAACCTTTGGAAGCACTGAGAATGTCTTACTCTTTTTGATGTTTAACTTTGCAAATGTTTATTTTACTTTTATTCAGAACACAATGCTTTTTTTCTATGGCTATGCTCACCTATTATTGGATACTTTAATTCTTACAATGTAACTGAAAAAAATAGTATTTCAGAAACCTTACACTCAATTGTCCTTATAGTTGTCCTTATAGTTCTCTTCCCTCAATATCATTATGACCACAGCCTGAAATGTTGATTATAAATCACTGTGATAATTAAGTGAGATGTCCTTGTGACTGTTTTGCTCAATAACCAGAATCTCAGCTCTCCCCATTGCAGTCATTAAGTGATCATACAGAGGTGCCTCATAAAGTGGGGATGCCTTGGGAATACCTGAGCTCACTTGCATGCAGAAACCTCTGTTGGTTGGGAAACCTTGGGTGGCTAGGCCAATGGACACACAGTTCTACTGATTCTCCCCCTGCTACTCATCCTTTTCCATGTCTTACCACACCCGGAAGGCTTCAGATGACCAAGCAAAAATTTGCAGCAGTCAAAAATGTCTTGACTGACTAGGTGCACCAGTGTGTGAGTCTCCTTTCCCCACAATCATTCCTGAGAGGTCTGGGCGTTCGCCCTGCCCTACTATACTTGGATCCAAATCCTTTTCCCTTTCTTGCATCTTCATCAAGGCTAGAATAGAATAACAGTTGGAAGGGACATTGGAGGTCTTCTTGTCCAATCCCCTGTCCAGGCAGGAAACCCTACATCACTTCAGACAAGTGGTTCTCTAACATCTTCTTTAAAAAGTCCAGTGTTGGAGCATTCACAACTTTTGGAGGCAAGTTGTTCCACTGATTATTTGTTCTGTCAGGAAATTTCTCCTTAGTTCTAAGTTGCTTCTCTCCTTGATTAGTTTCCACCCATTGTTTCTTGTCCTGCCCTCTGGTGCTTGACTCCCTCTTCTTTGTGGCAGCCCCTGAGATATTGGAACACTGCTATCATGTCTCCCCTAGGCCTTCTTTTCTTTAAACTAGACATATCCAGTTCCTGCAACCGTTCTTCATATGTTTTAGTCCCTAGTCCCCTAATCATCTTTGTTGCTCTTCTCTGAACTCTCTCCAGAGTCTCCACATCTTTTCTATATAGTGGTGACCACTACTGAATGCAGTTGTAGACTGGATGTGTTGTAGACTGGAGATAGATGATGTCATATCCCTCCCATTCTGTTGAGAGAGGGGTGTTCAATTTTGACATTGATGGCCTCTTTGACCCCTTTTTCAAACCAGAGGTCCAGTCTGTCAAGAATGTGGACTTTGCTTGTCTTCAAAACAGTAGCCTTTGCCTTTTAAATACAGAACAAACCCACCAGGACACGATTCAGCACTCCATCTGCCTTTACAAGACTTATAATCAGAATTGAGCCCAAAATTTCTGTTGTTAAGTGAGACATTGTAAGTGAGTTTTGTCTCATTTTGCCACCATGATCACATATTTGTTAAGTGAATCATTGCAGTTGATAAGATAGTAACCCAGTCATTAAGTGGGCATCCCCACTGGCTTTGCTGGTCAGAAGGTTGCAAAAGGTGATTGCGTGATCTTGGGACCCAACAAGGGTAGTAAGCATGAACCAGTTGCCAATCATTTGAATTTTGATCACATGATCCTTGGGATGCTTCTAAGGTCGTAACTGTGAAAAATGATCATAAACCACTTTTTTTTTTGGTACCGTTGTGACTTTGAATGGTCAATAAATTAACTGTTTTAAATCAAGGACTACCTCTATTATGGTTTTAGTTGTATGACATTCACTTACAAAAGAAATAGACAGGCCCCTATGTCAATAATGCTATCTAGTTGGTAATAAATGTCTGCAAGGAAACAACCAAGCTCAAAGAGTACCAAGGACCCCACATATAAAAGTACCGAATTCGAGGTATTACCTCTTAAATTTCACAAAATCAGAGCCTATTTGTAATCACTTCTGAATAATAAGTTTTCATCCTGAATATGTACACATATTTTGTGCATGAGTTTTCGTACCAAATTACAGAGTTTCACAAGCAAAGCTGGCTGTAATCTGCAGATTCCATCTTAGTTTTTATATCCTCAATCTTCTTCCCCAACGAAATGTGGGGAAAAGACACAACAATATTTCTATCACATTCAAGACCGAGACTAAAGGAATGTGGAGGAATGTTTTAGCAGGCTGGAGGGTTCCCTCCATCATCTCTGAAGGTAATGTGGCCATAAATAAACATGTTTGTATCTTTTCTTTATGCTACTCCTCTTTGCTCTTTGAAGGGACCATCACAGTGGTGAAATCCAATTATTTTACTACCAGTTCTGTGGGTGTATGGCTTGGTGGGCGTGACATGGGAAGGATACAGCAAAATCCCCATTCCCACCCTTCTCCAGAGAAAGCACATTGCAAAATCTCCATTCCCACTCCACTCTGGGGCCAGCCACAGGTGGTATTTGCTGGTTCTCCAAACTACTCAAAATTTCCGCTACCGGTTCTCTGAATTGCTCAAAATTTCCACTACTGGTTCTCCAGCATCTCTCAGAACTTGCTGGATTTCACCCCTGGACCATCACTACATTATGATTATCTCATATAACATGGTAATGAAATAGTAAAGAGATGAGAGATGAAGGAAAACAATAGCATAATAACAACAAATCTACTCAGGTTTTTTTGTTTTTTTTTTAAAAAATCATAATATGCAAAAAATGTTCTTCCTCTTCTGTTTCTACTCATTCAGAGGATATTTTTGAATGGTGAGGCATCCTTTTCATCGCACTGTAATAGCTGAAATTCTACTGAGAAGGCTTATTACTAGTGCCGTTATTTTTCTGTTGATACTGCTTTCCATCCTTCTGTGCCCTTTTTTGGCTGCCTATGTTTCCTGATCTGAAAAAGCATTGCAGTTCCCTTGTGTGATTGTCTTTTGAGACATCACTGAAACCTGTTAGGAAAATAGAGAAGTTGGTAAAATGATTTATCACATAACCCTTTAAAATGGCATTAAAAATAGGTAAAGGTTTCCCTCACACATATCTGCTAGTTGTTTCTGACTCTAGGGGACGGTACTCATCTCCCTTTCAGAGCTGAAGAACCAGCACTGTCCAAAGACGTCTCCATGGTCATGTGGCCGGCATGACTAAATGCCAAAGATGCACGGAACGCTGTTACTTTCCCACCAAAGGTGATCCCTATTTTTTCTACTTGCATTTTATATGCTTTTGAAACTGCTAGGTTGGCAGAAGCTGGGACAAGTAACGGGAGCTCACCCTATGACGTGTCACTAGGGAACCGCTGAACTCCCTACCTTCCAATCGAGAAGCTCAGCTGTCTTACCTGCTGAGCCACCATGTCCCTATTATAAAAATAGATCCAAAATAATTGTTTCTCTCCCTGGGCTTAACGTGTGGCTTGTTTAACTATTCTGTCTCCCTCCCCCCCCCCTTTTTTTTTTTTTTTAAAAAAAAGACTACTCTAGGTTACACCAGTTAGGCCTCTGCCCACAGAGATTCTTGCTTAAAACATCAGGGTAGACAATCCAGTACGTTCAAGTTTGTGTTATGTTATTTTTAAACTTTGGTTAGGTTAGATATAGTAAATGGAAATTGGAACTCAACAGTAAAGTATTTGGATGAGAGAAGCTTGTTTGCCTTATTCTATAATGAAGATCCATACCATAGCAGAAGATCTTCATACAGGACAGAAAAATACTTGTGGACTTATGAATCCCCCAAGTTTTATTACAATTAGCGGTGTATGAGAAACTTGCTACACTTTTCCTAACGGTGGAAAACATCCTTCTCAGCCAAATATGGAAGCAAGTGCAATCTCAATTATAAAAGTAGTATAGAGATTCATATTCTAGATAATTACTGCACCAATAGTCAGTAGTAACATAAACAACAAACAGCTTTCCCATGTTAGTGTTAACACACACACAGGTTTAGGAATCGATCCTGAATTGCAGGCAATCTTAGTTAAATGGTAAAATGCAGCTAATTCTAGAATGTTATATTAGAGCATTATTTCCTTTATTAAATAATAGCTTCACTGAAATCAGAAAATAGTTGCTGTCTAGGGATAATGATGTAGTACACCAAACAAAAAGATAAGGAGGAGTGTCTTATACTGATGATAATGACTTTTTGCTGAGTCCTAGGAGAGGAAAGGATCTTGACCATGCACAACTATGAGGTTATGTTAAAAGATACACCATGGTTAATAAATGGGATGATGATATTGCATTGTCAGAGAATTCCCAGCAGGGTATTGCTTAGGGTGATCTGCTTCAGTTGGAAACCAAAGATCAATGAAAGTTGCCCATTTGAGCAATATGTAGTGTAGCTGATAGAATTGTTCAAACCTGCTTAAATCTGAACACTGAATGAGTATGTTCTGATTTGATGACAAAGGTTAAATCTTGGGATTCATCCAATCTTGAGAATTCCAAAGACGTATATTGGGGTTTTGGAGTAGAACAAGTTTCCTCTCTTTGTTTAGAAATTTGGGGTGATGGTTGTGAAGTTCCAGGCATGATTAGTTGGATCAAGGAAATTGTCAGTGCTTCTTAGAGAAAAAGAGCGATGTCAACTAGCTTCAAAGAGACAGCGATGACATTTACTTTTGTCGTCTCTCATAGATGACTTTTATGTGTTCATATGGAGCATGAACTCCATATGGACTCCTTGAAGTCTACTTAAAAGTGGCACTTTACAAAATGCAGCAACCTGGTAGTTGGCAGGTGACAGCCTCTATTCACATCAGTGCTGTGGGTATAATTTGGTGCTGGTTTTGTATGAAATTGTATATGGATTTTTATACGTCTATTTAAAATTACCTCCAGGATGACCTATTTTAGTAGAATCTAGTCAGTCCACAAATCATGCATTGGAAGGTTTTAAGTTCTTATCTATGACTCAATTCAAGGAGCTAGCAACCAATGCTTCTCAGAAGCCCAAAATTTTTGGAATAGTGTTTCTTGGAGATCAGTATAAATTTTCCCCACCTGGTATTTAGGAAAGTGATAAAATCAGAACTATTTGAAAGAAAATGTAATGTTTGATATAGTTGCTAGTTGAGGACTAGTAATGATCAGAATAGTAATATGCTCTTGGATGGATAGTTATTGACTTATCCAGTTATGGATATGTGAACCACTTTTTCTACCCCCAGAAGCTGAGAAAAGCAGCACGGATGAGCCAAATTTTTGTCTGCCCCATCAGCATTTGGTCTGGGATGAAAGATATTCCATCTTCTCTGTCACCAACAACTGCACAGACCAATTTGCCCTGCTTAAGGAACAGAAATAAGTGTTGTGTCCCATCCAGATAGCTGGATGAACATTATTGAGATGAGATTTGCAAAATGCTAGTGATTTGGTGGTGGCATTCTTGGGGGATTTAACTAGAGCAGGGGTCAGCAAACTGTGGCTCTGGAGCTGCATGTAGCTCTTTCACCCCTCTCCTGCGGCTCCCTGTCACTCAAAATATGTATCACAACCGCCAATGTGTGACACCCGCCAGCACATAATTTATTGAGCTTTTCAACCCCTAGTAAGCCAAGGAATCCAAGGAAAGAAAAGTTTCAGAAGAAAACATAAAGTTTGATTTAACTACATATACTAGTTTTGTGGCCGCTCAGGAAATAGTCTGGTATGGGAAGGGTGTTTGTGGCTCCCGGTGTTTTCTTTGTGGGAAATGGGTCCAAATGGCTCTTTGAGTGTTTTAAGATTGCCGACCCTTGAACTAGAGAATCGGAGGGAGAAAAAAGTCGACTCCAAAGTGCATTGCACTTGTGACACACTCGTAGTTGTTTGTCTGATAATACCGTCTCCTTGTTCCATACCACAATTGGGACGTGTCAAGATTTCATTGGACAGAACTGTTGCAATATTTCAGTCTGCCACACAAATGCTGCAAAGGGATAAGGTTATGGTTTGCTGTGGGCTGTATTGCTCACCCCTTCTCCAACTTTCTTACTGCCTGTGTCCAAATACTGGAAGGATTGGATTCTAAAGTCCAAAGCCCATCAGAGAAAATGCTCTGCCAGCACTATTTCTTTGAAATGATCAATGACCTCACTGCAGGGACATTGAACATACGTCTTAGGTGGCTGCAATACTTCTGTTCTCTTTGCGCTTTTCATATTGCTCAACCACATGGCTTCCACAGCCCTCTTGAGAGGCTGTGTTGCAATTCAAGCAGCATTTCTTAATAGTGGCACTTGTTGCATTTTTAAAAAAAAATTTTTTTCACAACTTTCCAGTTTCGTTCTCTAAAAAAAAAAAAACCTTCAGAATTTTACACTGGCTGTTCAGATTCTGTGATCCAAAGAAACTCGCATCTTTGAGTAATATTACTTGTTTCTTATTTTTAAAAAAGTTAGATTCTCATGCTTTATCCTGAACGGCTTTTTCAGTTTCTTTCCAAATATGGAATAGTGTTTGATTAATGCTATCAAAAAACACAATGGCAGTAAGTACTTAGGTGAAATTTATAAGGATTTGTAAGGATTGTAGGAACAATAGACTCTAAGCAAATAATAATAATAATGGTGAAGTTTTGTTTCTTGTTTTTTAACAGATTAACAGAGTTGGGATGGGACCTTGCAGGTCATCTAGTCCAACCCCCTGCCCAAGCAGGAGACCCTACATCTGGCCTTTACCTAGGATCGAACTCACAACCTCCTGTTTGAGAGGCAAGAACTCCACCTCTAGGGCACAGCTTGTTTTTTTTTTTGGATGACACTGAGGTTTAGAAACTTGCTGCTTTGAAAATAAAGATTGTTTCTCTTTCGATAATCAGATCATGAATATTTGATTACATTTTCTGTCAAACTTTACCTGTGGGCCACTTCAGGACACCAGCAGTTCTCAGTTCTAATAATCATTGTTATAATGACTCTAGAGTGAATACATTCATATATGCAATCATCTTTTTGATGGAATTGAGAGGGGTTGGCTACTGTCCTAACTTGATTGGTGTGTTTGCAATTAATTGCTTAATGTCACCCCTTTGTTCCAACAAGGAATTGTTTCCATGCAACTCACTTCAGAAATGTTTAGATAAAGCCTTTTATTTAGCTTTTGATTCTGCAGATGACGCAATAACAGCAGAGGGAGGTTATAGTTTGAAGATGAGTGCTAACAGCTTTGCCAGAAGCAAGATTTAGAGAAGGTGCAGGCTATCCCATCTATCCATCCCACTGAAAAGAGTTTTGACTACTAGGATTACAACAACACACATGTCCAAATTATCAAAAGAGAGAGACAATTCCTTCAATGAGGTTCTTGTTTAAAGTACCTTGGTGGATTATTTTTTTTAATGTCTCTCGTTTAAATTTGAATTTCCCTTTGAGCAATTCTTTGACACTGCTCCTAACATACCTCAATCCACAGAAATATAGCCTGCCTCCGCTAATAAAATAGCATCCGTTTATACCACAGAACTGTTTAAAAATAAATTATAGGCTTTGTTGAGAAGTTAGGCCCAATTCCCAGGAGGGGAGGCCAAGACATTCTTGCACTGCCATCCAAGCTGCTAACAAGGCTGTGGCCGTCCTATCACGAGTCAAGATCAGCCTGAAAGGTTTTGCTTGACCAGATTCAGATTACAGAATTAGATTTATAAAGAATTTTCTACCCCAGAATGCACATGTGGAATGACAGCATTAGCGTTTGTCCACAGCACTTTCACAGTCACAAAAAGTTCCTATACTAAAATGTTCTCTTGTTTCCCCCTAATAAAATCCTCTTCAGGATCTTATCTAGGATGTGCACTAACCAGTCTTTCAGTAACCTGAGCAGATGTTCAACAATTGTTACCCAGAACTTACCCACTTGTACGTAAGCATGGCATGGACATCTCCTAGCTATCCCTGATGTTTCCTTAATTGTGCATCCAATCCATATGTGAGGCAGTTCCTTTGGTCTTAATGTAGTATTTTTCAACTTAGTGTTTTTTACGTTTTTCAACTTGAACATGAATTTACACTAAAGTGACCAGATTTGGCCACACCTTTGGCAGGACATCATCGCCGGGGAGGGGGAGTGTGCGTGAATATGCACCTGTGTGCCGGAACCTCCAAAATGCGATGTGCGTGTGGCTCCCATACATGCACCCCTGCTCCTGTGCATGTTTGCACCCTTCCCACATGCACCCTGCCCAAATATGCCCTGCCTCCCCACAGATGTGCACGCTCCCTGAAGGTGCCCCACCTCCACGCATGCCCACATGCCCACCCATATGCACCCTGCACCCAGTGCATGCGTGGCAGAGACCTGAAGACCAGCTGGCCCGTGGGAGGAGCTGAACTGAGGTGACAGCTTTTGTGCCTTCAGAGAGGGTGCTACGTGCCACCTCTGGCACACGTGCCATAGGTTCACCATCACGGATATAGAGTATGATAAACCAGATATACATTACTGATAATCTCTGGATCTCCTGTAGACTTTAGAATATTGCTATTCTCATATAGCAGGCAGGCAAAAATGGGTTTATCAGTCCATCTTAGAAAGTTGTTAGTATCTGCTCTCATTGCAGTTTCTGGGAGGGAATAGAGCAAGGGTGTCAAACTCAAGGCCTGGGGGATGGATCCGGTCCACGGAGTGCTTTGATTTGGCCCATGGGGCCAACCTGGAAACAGTGAAGGACTCTGCCAGTGAAAGCGGAGCTAGGAGGGCTGAGGGGAAGGGGACCTCCCCAGCTCTGTTTTCGCTGGCAGAGGGTTGCATAAGACTGTTGCAGCCAAAAACAGAGCTCAGGAGCCCGTTTTCACTGGCAGAGAGCTCAAGCCACCAGAGGCACATCAACACCAGTGACGTCAACCTGGCCATGCCCCCTGGCCACGCCCCCCCCCCCAAGGTCAAACACAACCCTGATGCGGCCCTCAATGAAATTGAGTTTGACACCCTTGGCATATACCAGCCTTTCTAGTTACATTTTTTTTTCTTTCGACCACCAGATAAGAATGCAAAGGAATTCAGAATTATTATTATTTTTTATCAACATTGGGAGAGCACTCAAATGGGGCAGAATCACAACTGATGATGGTACCTAACTAGCTTTGGCTGATCTCAACAAAACTAAATAGGGTCAGCCCTACTTGGAGAAAAGGAATATGAGAAATCCCAAAACTAGAGAAGGAACTGGGGGAGGGGGGAAAACATACTGGAAAAAAGAGGGGAAGGAACACACCACTTCATTCTTTTTGCCAAGAAATATCTCTTCAGGCAACTCATGCTTAAACTATGGAATTTGCCTCTAGAAGATATATAGGCCACGGCCATTAACACAGATGGCTTTAAAATGTGGTATTACTCTATAAACACTCTTATGTTATTCTCCATAAATTTGTCTCTCAACAGTTGTCCGATGACAGATGAATCATATGTATTGGAAAAAGTAATAGAAACAATAACCAAAGAATTTCAACAATTGCTATGATTCAGAGACAACCTCTCTCTATATAACAGTGTTGGCGAACCTTTTCGGCACTGAGTGCCGAAATGGGAGCGCACGCACAGAGGCAACACCGGAAAGCTGGAAGAGCAGCTCCCTAGTGCACACTCCCAGGAGCACCGGAATCTGGAAGAGCAGTTCCTCATGAGGGCCGGTCACCTGGTCTTCTGGGACGCATGCAAAGACCACCCGAGCCGGAAGCTCAGCTTCCCCGCACACACATGCATACCAGGGAGCTGCTCTTCCTGTTTCCGGCGCTCCTGCACAGGCGGAAACCAAAACCCGTAAGAGCAACAGATGATGGCTGGTGTGCCTGGAGAGATCACTCTGTGTGCCACTTCCGGCACATGTGCCATAAGTTTGCCATCACGGCTCTATAGGAATTCGAACTGTCTTGCATGTTTCTTCTCCTTCTTGTGCTAGGTAACGAATTGGCAACAAGCCATGTTGTTTCTATCTGTCCTTTATTTGTGCAATCAACGGACCAGTTATCATGGTTTATTTTTCTGACTGAGTGAGAACTAACTCTCATACTACCTACTAATTACGAGAGCTATGCATTAGCCCCCAATTATCATTTCCCTCAATCTGAACTCAACTTCTGAGGACTTTGTGGGTCTCTCCATAAAGTTTTCTTAGAAACAGTAAGGAAATGAGTTTCCCATTGCTTCTTCTGGGATTATCCAGGGTAATCTTTGTATTCTCAGGATGATTTCTGATTCTAATCAGATTTCTAATCAGGCCTGGTCCTGCTAATATTTGGAGCTCAGACAACCAGGTGCTGCCACCTGCTGAGACAACTGAGACAGAATGGCTCTCCATATGGCTGTTGGGATTGAGAATTTGGTTTTATTTCCTTGTGAATGGCCACATTAATATTTATTATTATGGTTGGAGGCACAGTCAGCCAGATATTTAGGCTGGATTTTATCCACCTATCAAGTTCTTCCCAAGGACTTGGGATAGGCAGATGTTGCTTGATCGTGTCAAACTTATTGTCACAGGATGTAAGCTGTTCCAAGGTAAAGCTGCCTTTTTGCAATTTGCTGATGGTGATTTTGTCAATGTTGATGGTATTCAAGTGGTGCTTCAGATATTGGGTATGTCTAGTTTAATGAAGCAGTGTTCCAATATCTCAGAGCTTGCGACAAAGAAGAGGGAGTCAAGCTATTCTCCAAAGCACCTGAGGGCAGGACAAGAAGCAACGGGGAAGCAACTTTGAACTCAGGAGAAATATCCTGACAGTTAGAACAATTAATCAGTAGAACAAGTTGCCTTCAGAAGTTGTGAATGCTCCAACACTGGAAGTTTTTAAGAAGATGTTGGATAACCATTTGTCTGAAGTTGTGTAGGGTTTCCTGCCTGTGCAGGGGGTTGAAGACCTCCAAGGTCCCTTCCAACTCTGTCATTCTATTCTATTCTATTCTATTCTATTCTATTCTATTCCATTCCATTCTATCTTCGCTTTCTTTTGCCGCAACTGTTCTACTTCTATTTGTTAGTCTTTGAATTTTGCATCCAGTTCTTTCTCTAAGATGATGATCATGACTAGTGGAATACAAACAACGGCAACACATTAAAAACACAGCTGTGGTTATACAATGATAAAAGAATCTATAAACATTCCCATCAATAACTGGTAGGCCACTGTTAAAAACCAAGATGCTTGACTACATAGGCCTTTATTTTCATGTAATAAGAGCCTCGGTGGCACAGTGGTTAGAGTGCAGTACTCTACTGCAGGCTACGCCGGCTGCCAGCAGTTCAAATCCCACCAGGCTCAAGGTTGACTCAGACTTCCATCCTTCCAAACTGGCTAAAATGAGGACCGAAATTGTTGGCGGCAATAGGCTGACTCTGTAAACTGCTTAGAAAGTGTTGTAAAAGCACTGTAAAGGGATATATAAGTCCAAGTGCTATTGCTCCAGCTAACTGTATGAATGGTGTGACTCATATAAGATTGCCCATTGCTTCCCATGATCTGCTTGAATCAGAAATGAATAGTGGCAAACCTAAACGTCATGCTGATTTTAATATTTTTGTTTCATCTGAAGCTCTCTCTCTATTTTTCTACTTCCTGCCTTACACAAAGGATAGTTATCTTTAAAAAAGCATTTATGAGCAATGAACTTGCTCATCAAAACCCAAATCTATGTATCCAAAGGAAAATAGGCCACAAGATGTGGTCCATGACAATGTATTGCAGTTGTCAATCTTTAATGGGTTTTCCCCCATCAACCTTGACCAATTTGGTGACCTCCAACACTTTGGAAAAGAAGCATGTCAGCCTAGTTAGTACAAAAATTACAGGAGATGGTAGGTTAAGTTTAAGACTCTAATACATTTACATGGTATTATTTGTAAAACAACAACAACAACCCTGTATTTATCAGCAACCTACTTTAAGTTCACAAATTAAGGTTTTTAAATTTTAAATTAATTGATAATTTTAAATTATGTTTAACTTTTGGACAGCCTTTGGGTATATAGTTTTTTTTAAAATTTTAAAGCTTTGTATTGTATTGTTTGTCTTTTAATCGGCTGTAAACTGCCGCAAGTCCTAGGAGATGGGCGGTATAGAAATCTAAATAAATCTAAATCTAAAATCTTTAAATACAGTATAGATAAATTGCTCTGCACCGCAATAACTGTTTAGGCTTTCCACAATTATCATCTCTATCCCTTCCGGCTATTCCAGATTTGAATACAATTATTATCAATTAGATTATCTCTTAAAATTGACTGCTGTGGAATTGTTCCTACTCTGAATGATTAACAACAAAATACAATCATATACAATCTGATTTTAAAAAACATGTCTATCTTAATTGCCTATCAATGTCTATCAAAGGGATTTTCAACTTTTAACCCAAACCCTAACCTTGACAATGAAAATGTTACAGGGCACTTTTTAAAGATACTTCCAGGTCTATCATTTAATGATCTGACTTGGGTATTGATATCCAAGGTCTGCGTCATCTTTTGGAAGATAAGAGTCAAAAATCACTCCAAAACTTTCTCCATCCATTAGGATTTCCCCATAAAGGTAAAGAATAGTCTGCTTCTGGCTCCAATTCAAGGTGTTATGACTATTAAGGTTCTACATGGGGCCAGATTAACTACAGAAATGTCTTCATTATATTACATTAGCCCATCCCACCAGGCTACAATAGTGGCCAAAATTGTGGAAACCCTTTGGGGAAAGTGTATTTTTGAGGTTTGAAGGCTAATACCACCACTGTTGGGGGGGGGGGGAGTTTCAAGATAATCATATTCCACTGGAATGGACTGGGAACAGCCCAGACTTTAACCCAATTGAAAATCTATGGGGCCAACTAAAGAAACTTGTTAGTCAGAAGCGACCCAGCAATAAAACCCAGTTAATAGAAGCAATCATTCAATCTTGGTTTCACATGATAACAGCTGCAGAACTAGAAGACTTGGTTCACTCCAAGGGAAGATGGTGAAAGGCCGTAATTCTTTCCATTGATATATAATTTTATGGTACTACTCAAAACAAGTGGTGTTATTAGCTAGTTTTAGAAAATACACTTTTCCCAAAAGTTTTCCACAATTTTGGTCACTATTGTAAATTAGTAGAGAAATAGAAATAATACAAATAGAATAGAATAAGAGCTGGAAGGGATCTTGGAGGTTTGCTAGACCAACCCCCTGCTGAAGCAGAACCTACAACACACGCACTCTCACACATATACACATACATATCTACATACGTGCACACACGTGTTTGTGTGTAGGTATATCCTGACAGGTAATCCTTGACTTACAACGACAATTGAGCCCAAAATTTCTGTTTTTGTTCACTGACTTTTGTCCTACTTTCCTACCTTTCTTGCCACAATTGCTAAGTGAATCATTGCAGTTGATAAATGAGTAACCTGGCTGTTAAGTGGCTTCCTCATTGACTTTGCTAGTCATAAGGGTGCAAAAAGTGATCACAGGACCCTGGGATGCTGCAATAGTTGTAGCTGTGAAACGCAGTCACGAGTCACTTCTTTCAACACCGTCGTAACTTTGAATGGTCACTAAATCAACAGTTATAAGTCGAGGGCTACATGTATACATACATATATATAATCATTTATATTACATATGTATATATGTTATATATATTACATATGTATGTATATATATATATAGGTAGTCCTTGACTTACAACTATATATAATCTATGTTATGTACAGTATCTGTATGGATATAAACTTTCTTTTGAGAGCAGGCAACAGAATTTTTAAATCTGTGCCAGTGTGCTCACAGTAAAAACTGACATTAACAGTTATCTTAATCCCTGTTTTCATCTTCGTTAGATCCCAGGGTCCTTCAGCAATTGATAAAGGAGTATATTTGTAGCTCAGGGTCAGAATGTAGCCTTGGTGCTCACTTTCTCAGAACTTTGACTGAAGTTTGTAAAATGTGATCTGGGTCATATGCTGCAACTAGCTACAAGCTGGTTAAGCCAACTGCCATATGCTGATTCTCCACACCCGCAGGGCCTAGGTTTACAAAATGCAACCAGCTTCACCCTCTAAAACAGGCAAGCCCTACGATGGCTTAGCAGTGGGGGAAGGCAAGCTCTTTGAAGCTCAGCTCCGTCTCTTCCAGCCAAGCAGGATCAGGATGGTCAGGGATTATGGGAAATGCAGGTCAAAACATCTGAACAGCACCAGGCTGGCCTTCCCTTGGCTGAGCACGTTAGATGGCAGTGATAGCGAAGTGCCCAAACTGGAATGGGTTAGGGTTAGAGCCTTGGAGCGCCGGTGTCCTGCCTCTGCCAGCGTCCGACTTGGAGGTTGAGGAGGAACAGCTGGCAGAGAGCAGTGGGGGGAGGTTGGAGCTGAGGATGAGCAGGCCCAGGCTGGATCCAGTGAGCTAGGGGCAGAGTCAGAGAGGGACAGCTCAGAGGAGGAACTGGGAGCAGCGCCCCCACCTGACCCAAGACAGAGATGCAGGGATAAACAGGCTCTGGAGAAAAGTCTACTCAGGAGCAAATAAGGGAAAGAACACAGCTGAGTGGAACCCTTTGAAAGCCAGCCAGTTGTGATCAGCAGTGCTGGAATCAAAGAGTTGAATTTTCAAGTCCAGCGTCACTGTGCTCTTGTATCTTAGGTAAGAATTCCTCAGCCAAGTTTTGCTTTTGATATCTCAGAAATTACTTTTGGAATGCAGCCAGAGTTTGTCCTGGCAATTATCTATTTTGCTTTTGCAAAATGAGCCAACTTTAACAAAGAGAAGGCATTTGAGTTTTTTGGCTATAAAGACTGTTTGTTTTTATGTTCCTGTTTTCGGTTTCTGAATTGCTTTGAGTTGGGTCATCACATCAAGAAAGGATGTGGCCAAAACAGAAGCAAATGATACAATCACTTCCTAATGTTTGTACATTCTGTTTTCTTTTACTGACACATTTCTAGCCTGCAATAAATACCCATTCCAATTCCGAAGGTACCGCCAGGTCCGATATCTTTCATCCTTTGCCTTGGGTCAGACTTTTCCTCCTTAGCGCTTCCTTGACCCTTCTCTTTGCTAAATATTGTTCTGCTGTTTTCATCTTATTTCTCTAAACCAGTGTGTGTGTGTCTTTGTGTATCATGCACACTTTTCCTTGCCTTCCATCTTAAGCTTCTGTTTAGAAAATTCCCTCCCCAAAACAAAGCCAAAGTTGAGCAAACGTTTTGCGCGCAAACCAGGAAAGAACGTGCTAATTTTCTTCTCCTGATCCATTGAATTCTCTTGCACCGCTGAAGAAGAGGGATGGAAACCAGCTGTTCTCCCATCATCGCCTTCCTTCCCTTTGTGATATTCACAAGGTTGGAGTAGTTTGCCACCAGCTGAAAAGGTGTGCCTTTGCATTGAGGCTTAAAGCCATCCATCAAAAGAATGTAACAATTGCCTTCCCCAGTAACCGACTTCTCCTTCCCCAGTAAGCAAGCAATAGGTGATGTTTCTTGTTCCTTTTTAAGGTGTAAGTACTGAGTAAGTGGATGCCACTGGGTTATCCTAGAGAATGCTTTCTATCCCGCGAGCTTTAATCAGAAGAATGTTGCACACAAGGAGGGGGTGGAGAAGGTGGTACAAATTGGCTGCCGGCAACAAAGAACTTTGTCTCCCACGCAGCTCCAGAGAGTGACAAAAGAAACCCTCAACGGCTCCAGCTGTAGTAACAATCAAGCAAAGCGGAGTTTAGAGAAGTGAAATACGCTCACAATTAGGAGGCAGAGTTTCAGAAGAGAAGCAGTGATACAACCCACTTCATTTGAAGGAGAGGGAAACACACATACAAAGGTAAAACTTCCCCTCGGACGTAAGTACTAGTCGTTTCCAACTCCAGAGGGCGGTGCTCATCTCCGCTTTGCACTTGAGCTTCCTGTTCCTGTGCAAGAACCTGTATTCGATTGGCTGTTGTGCGGGGTTATGTAGGGGTCATGGCTGGCTTTATAGGTTGTCTGAGCTCCCAGGTTTGGTTGAAGATTGCTGGAGGTGGTGCATCTGGGATGATGCAATGATAGGCCTTGCATTCTGAAAGGGTGTTGGACGATTCCTATTATGGCTTAATGGCTTTGTCCTGGTTAGGCTCTTGAGTGAGGGCGAATCCTAATTACTCTGCCTTTGTTTCAAAATGTCCTGGGGTGAATGGATTTCTGCCTGCAGTATTTGCTTGTGAGTAGAGATATCTATCTCTTTATCTCTTCGGTGCTGACATCTGCTGTGGACTATTAAGGAGGTTTGGGGCTGCTTTCCCAACTCTGGGGGCCTGGACTCATCTCTGTTTCAAAGCCGAAGAGCCAGCTGAAGCCAAAGCCGTCTCTGTGGCCATGTGGCCAGCATGACTCAATGCCAAAGGCGCACAGAACGCTGTTCCCTTCCCACCAAAGGTGGCCCCCTTTTTTTCTACTTGCATTTTTTTACCTGCTTTCAAAACTGCTAGGTTGGCAGAAGCTGGGACACGTAACGGGCACTCACTCCATTATGTGGCACTAGGGATTCGAACCACTGAACTGCCGACCATCCCATCGACAAGCTCAGCTGTCTTACCCGCTCAGCCACCGTGTCCCCTGTAAAAACACACAGACCGTGCGGG
>JANHFP010004464.1:47829-59579 GCA_032468135.1 Calamaria suluensis | reverse complement strand
AGAGCTTTGCTGGCTGAGGAACTCTGAGAGTTGAAATCCACAAGTCTTTAAGTTGCCAAGGTTGGAGACCCCCTGATCTAGAGGGATGTGAAGCTAATGTGAATCACTGAACTCGTAAGAATGATGTCAAACCCTAAAGTTTCTCATGCTGATTCTGTTGACAAGCAGTTAACATTTGGCTGAAAAACATAAGGGAAAATGTCCATCAAGAGTGGGGAAAAAGCATTGTAATTACTCAGGTGCATTTGATTGATTACAATCTAGTGCAGTTGATTCATACCACGAATAAAAAAGAAATCGTACAAGATTGGACCATTTTCAACCATTCTTGCCTTCTAAATCGAAGAAACATTTGAGCGAGAATTAAGAAAGATTTGCGATACAAACCAAATAGTAGAACTATTTCCTTACCAAATGTACTCTAATTTGAGAATCTGCAATTAGTGTTGGGAACAGAAACTACCGTGAAGTTTTAACTGACTTCTCGGTTAAAAAAGAAAAAAAGGCAACAATCCAGAGTATCTGAAATGAAGTAGCGCACATGTCATGACTCAGCATACTGGAAACAGTGACTCAGCGTTCCACATCACTGTGCAATGCGGAGACACAGTCAGCTTGCTGCCTAGATAATCACCACCCCACTCCCCAAAATACATTGCTGAAGATGCTATCAAGACTATAATTTGGGGGGGGGGGAGGAGGAAAGGCTAGCCAAACAGAAGGCCTACATTATTTCAGTTAAATAAAGAAATGAAATGGCAAACGTGGAGACTAAGCAGTGCTATAAAAAGAAGTGTTGAGTTTTAAAAGCCATACGTTGAACTGTTCCTGTTATAGAACAGGTTTTTTTCTGTGGATTTTACATTTTTTATTTCTTTTTGAAAGGTGATTTGTTTTTACGTTTAAGCAGACCATAAGAAGAAAGTAAAAGCCGAAACCAGAGTGACTGAAACTGTGTGAGGGTTACCACGCTCTAATACAAGCACATAAAATTTATATCACTTGCAGCTTTATGTATACAAACTTGGGCTGTTCATGTAAAAGAGAAGATAAAGATTAGGCATTTGCAATGCAAATGAAATTCTGGCCAAGATTTATGTTTGCTTTATCAAGCCATATTTATAGATGTGTTTAGTGTGTGTTTGTGCAATTGTGCATGTGCGTATGTGTTGTGCATATAAGTATAGATGTTTGCATCTATATCTTCACTTCTTGTTAAGTAACTTACTTGTATTACCAGTTCAATTGCAAAAAACACCCCAACCAATATCATTTCAGACCTTCTGTGTGTATGTGGCACCTGTCTTTTACATCACATCCTTGCATATTGTGTGAACCAGGCCCATAGGTTGATTCTTTGCTTGCCTTCTGAATCTAAGTTAGAAACATAAATAAATACTGCTACTTGCCTGGTTCACACCTAGGCTGGGTTTTTTTTTTCTTTTGCAGCAAAGGAAACGCTACTGTTCCATTAAAAGGCAAGATACCAGCTTTTCTGTAAACATCATGAGGTAAAGTTTATTTTCTCTTAAGAGTGTTGTCCTCTATACAGTGACCTAACTCTTCTGAATAGAGCAGGACTTGTTTCTAGAATCTAGATGAGGTGGCCTTGGAATGAATGACAATACAAAAGTTTTGCCTCTTTAAAAAGTTTGTGGCAATGTGGCAATAGACAATCAGCCCTCCAAATATCTTTCTTGGCCTGTAACTCCTGCCTCCCCTCTTGCCCCCATCCCCAGTTTGATTGCGTCTGTGGGTCAGTTTCCTTGCATGTGTTTATGTTATCTCAGTAGTTGCTCTCAAGACAAGTTGTAGAGGAAGGGCCTTGATCAGTCACTTGCTCCTCTCCCAGCTGCAAGGATTTGATAGGCACAACCCACAAAGTCAAAGTTGGAGAAAAGCAAATATATATTTTCCTTTGCTCCAACATTGGCACAATATCACAGGCTGTATGGAAATATTATTGTAGCGCTAACCAGTCCTCAGCTATTAAAGCATATGGACTAAGCTAACAAAATCCAGAAGGTCGCTGTTGATTGGTGTCATTACAATGTCAACTTGCCTGGGTGTGTAAGTAAAGGGAGAAAGAAACACCCTAGAGCACAATAAATGGGAAGGTAAATAGAATCGGCATGAGGCAAGGAATGGAGAGCTCTTGGCAGCTTTGGGGTCTCGCTTACTCACACACAAACGTTTTTTATTGTGGGGACAGTTGTCTACTGACTATGATTTCATTTAGTTGAAAGTAAACATAAAATAACTGCTGAAATATGGTCACTGCATGGGGATATTTCAGAATGAGGAAAAAGGGAGGATTATTCCACAAGGGGATAATTACCTCAGGGACAAGTAATTTTGGGGTTTGAGGGATAGGGGTGGCTGGAAGCACATTTCTTAAGGTGTTTCTACCAAGGCACTTGTTATGAATTCTGAGCAGTGTAAACAGTTGCTAATTACAAAAATAAAAACAATGATAATTTCAATAATTAAATTATTAAATCTCTCTCCCATATATGTATTTGTGGGGAAGGTATGGAGGTGTGCATGTGTGTGTATGCACGAAAAGGATGCATCATAAGCCAAAACATTTTCAACCAAGGTATCTCAAATGGACTTTTATTCTCATATGCACAGTATTAATCTAAGCAACTGTAGAAATGCAGGACAAGAGAGGGGAAGTTTCTAGGAAAAGGATCATTCTTCCTAGCTTCTCTTTAACTGAGGGAGATGGCAGGGGGTAAATCTAAAAATTGTTGCCACCGGTTCTGTGGGCATGACTTGGGTGTGGCTTGGTGGGTGTGATCAAGTTGATGTCATGCATGTCACTCGCTCATGTCATTCTGCCCAAGCTAATTTTGGAGCATTCTCTTGCCCCACTCTCCAGCCTGGAGGGCTGTGCATCCCCCCCCTTACAAATCCTTCATACAAACCACCCGCCTGGTTTCTGCAAAGACAGACCTCCCCTGCAGGGCGATCCAAATAGGGGAGGGGAATGCTGCAGAAAAAGGCAGTGCGGAAGGCAGTCAAGAATGGCAGGGCCGCGGATCAGTTTGGGGGCGTGGCCAGCCAGCAATTGCTACCGGTTCTGCGAACCAGCCCCAATCTCCACTACCAGTTCTACCGAACTGGTCCAAACTGATAGCATTTCACCCCTGCTCTCGTCTAATTTTTATATGATGTTCCAGTCCTAGGTCCATTGTAAAGCCATCCTATGGAATTCTACAGTGTTTAATAAAGTTCCTAAAGTGATTTGCATTTCAGATTGGTAAATCAGTATGAAAGCATTCCAATATCTACCAAATGCCCACACAGAACTGCACAATCTATATTCACGAAAAGCAGCTGTGTAACCTGATTCTCACAGAATAATATGCCATTTTCCTTTAAAAAAACAAGACCTTGATTTCATTTTGGAAAAAAAAGGGGGAGGGGAAGTCTGCTGCATTAATGAACAAGCCAAACTAATTGAAAGGTAGAGCATTTTTCAGGTCTTTATTTTTTCCTTCCTATGTGCGGTAAAGAGACCTTTTTATTATCATATAGGAGAAGGCAGATGCTTCCTGTTTGTATCATTAAATTATGCTATTTCCTGAAAGGAAGCTTTGATGAAAAAAAGCTGCGGATAGCTGAAATATCTAACACCACCCTTGTTTTTCACTGGTTGACATATTTTCATTCATTTTAACCCTACATGTGTTTTGCTGAAACTACTATTGTCACATGATAATGAGATGGGCAGTGAGTTAGTTACCAATCTCATCATGGTTACTCTGAGTGGCTACCAGCAGTTAAAAGCAAAATATCTTAATCAAATACTATTAGTATTTCCATGATACAATAGTAGAAATTGGAAAGTTCCACTTTATCTGCTTTTCTGTATTGAAATTCCCATGCCAGTTGGAGAGAATTGTAAGATTATTCTCTTATTCTCTTACATACTGTCTATGTGTCTGTCATTTTACAGAAAGGTTTAAGGTCGTAGGGAAAATTTAAGATGAAGTCAAGAGAACAACTGACAGCAGAGGAGATTTCAATGATTTTTATATGCAAAATTAAGAGAAAGATTTAATATAGATGAAAAGGTAATGGGAATATAATATAGAATTTGAAACTGACCTATGTACAAATGATGAACATGTGATTTAAATATGTACAAACTTTTATTCAGATTTGAAATAAAGAACAATTCTATGGTAAAATGGGCTAAACACTTTGGTTATATAGGATCAATAGGAACAAATGTGGGTAAAAAGGATTGAAATTCACATTGTGTTATAATTTAAGAGACCTTTTTAAAATAAAAAAATAAAATGATATGTGTGATTACAAGAGCAATTATCCAAGGCACTTCTGGTCAATGTTCAAAATATGAAATTTTACTATGCATGCTGGACTTGTGAAAAAAAAGATACTGATGGATACATTTCTGCAAATAATTTTAAAGATGAGTGTTGAGATGAAATCAAACCGTTTTGTATAAGGCTATAGTAATCATTTAGAAAACACTTGTTGAAGATTGATTATTTTTTTACATGGTAACTGCAGCAAAGTTATTAGATGCTCAGTGATGGAGAAATACTAAAACACCCACACTGGAAGACTGGATTGCAAAGATAACAGAATTAGCAAAAGGACAAAATGGACATTTCAGTAATCACATGGTCAGTGATAAAAGGGTAAGTGCTTTTCTAAGAAACTTCTTATGAACTTTTGGCTGAAAATAGAAAAAAGTGAAATGATTGGTGGATTTGCTGATTGAAAAAGTGTTGAGCGTTGCACAGAAGATGACTCTGTAAAGTAATCTGAATGAAGGAGAGGAATAATAACTTTATAGAATATTCTTTACTGGCTAAGTGTGATTGGAGATACTAGGAATTTGTCTCCAGTGCATAAGTTCTCAAAGTACATATAAATAACAAATAAGATACCAATAGTGGAAGGTAATATGAAAGATGAGAAGGATAATTATAATAAAGTTTTATTTGTAAAACTTGCTGCAAGAGCAGGAGTTGTTTAATTACTTTTTTAGCTGTATTTTTTCACTGCTTTTTTAACTTTTTTCTTTATTTCACATTATATCTTTTCATGTTTATCTTCTGAATCCTGATTGTTCCAAGTGTATTTGGACACGGGCTCCACATTATCACTGTTATCATTTCTGGCAGGCAAAATATCTAGAAAAAAGTTTGCTATCCCCATACATGTCAACAGCTTTTAGCACAACTGAAAAAATCACCAATTGTTTAAAACATGATGGCTCTCCAAGATGAATTTTCAGATCTTTCCTTTTCCACCCTATTCAAGAGGCAATTGTTTATCCTGTCAGGGCAAATATATTGAGTATCTTTCTAGTAATGAAATATTCTATTTTGAGAGAGTAAAGGTGAAGCCATTCTGGATCATTTACATATTTGTAATGTAAGACATGTAAAAGAGAACAGAAAGGAATTGTTAAGGCCAGCATAAATGGCAAAGCAGAAGGTTGCATAATGCAAATTACTATGGTACTTCTGCTGCCTTATGCATTACAAATTTCCCAAGAAATCTGGGTTGGGTGCAAGAGGGGGAATTGTTAGGGCAGGAGGATTTTACTTCTGCTAGTTGATATCCTTTCTCTTTGGCCATTTGTCAAAGCAACACAGATCAGGGCTTTAGAGGTTTTAGGGTTTTGCTGATGGATGTATCGTGAAGTCCAAGTAGCATTCAACATCCTCTTTAAGGAATCAGGAATGAGGAGTATAAGTGTGGTAACAACATGATTTTTTTATTGTAGTGTGGTGTGTTTAAGTGGCCTCTTTGTGTGTCAGCGTGTTAGCACAGATGCTCATATTTTCTCAAGAGTCTGCTTGCTTCCAGTTACAATCCATCACATTGTGAAATGCAAAGTATGCTACTCTGTTTTCCCCAAAATAAGACATCCCCTGATACTAAGCCCTTCTTGAGTGCAAGAAGGCCAAGTGCTTATTTCAGGCTTATTCCAGGGTCTTATTTTTGGGAAAACACAGTATTTATACTGCCAATGCCCTATGCGGAAATAGCAAAAATTAGAACAAAACCAAAACAGATTTCTTTTAGAAACTCCCAGTCTTATGAATTGTCACTTCTGAATTTTACTGCTGGACTGCATCCAAACTCATGCAAACAGACCTCCAACAGGAGTTTTCCTTAGTCTTTTCTCCCCTTCCCTCCATGTTTCTTCCAGCTCTGCTTTGGAGGATGCATCAGAAGAATCCAACCTTTTAAAAACTTAATGTAAGAAATTGAAAGAAGCAGAAATTGAAGAAAGGAGGGACAATGGTATTGTTGGAAAGGACTAATCTAATATGTTTCAAAATCAATGTTTCTCAACTTTGGCGACTAAGATGTGGGAACTCCAACTCCCAGAATTCTGAGAGCCATCAAAGTTGAGAAATACTGATCTAAATATTTCTAATCAGATAGCTGGGCCTGATCTGCAGTTACAGAAGAATTGGAATGCAGTGTAGATAGACCCAACCCTTTAACCTATTCTTTAGAGAGAACAACTGCTTAAGCTGAAGGAGATGTTGGGCTCAGAGAGCTTTCCCACTTAGAGAACAATGCTAATATGGTTTGTATTCTGGGAATCTCACAATGTGGGTTTTGAGTCACACATCCTGCTTAGTTTAGAATCATACAGAATTTGGCAGGATGAAGGACTGACCAGGTTAACTAAAGATAATAGTCAAAGGAATCAAGTCCTTGAATAGAGCCAGCAGCATCCTGAATGAACCCAAGTCAAGATCTGGGTGTCAACAGTTAAATGAGAATGGTCAAAGAAGCAATGTCAAGGAAGGTTCAGGATGGAATTAGGAAAAGCTCCTGCTCAAGCTCCCAGGAGAACCAAGGATTTGGGAGCAACTTGCTTCACTTTGGGTCTCTTCTGCACTTGACCCAAACCGTGTTGCAAGTAAACCTTGGCAAAATTCCTTTTGTCAGATGCTATGAGTAAGAGAGTTTTAAGTTCTCTCTGGCTAGGCTGACGTTAAAGTAAGCATTTCTCTTCTTAAACCAATTGTATCCAACAGCTGCAAGGGATCTAAAATCAGTTATATTTTGCTTTCCATCATGTTGAAAAATCAAATCATCAGCAATGAATAGCATCAAATCAACTTTTTGTGACATGGTTTTATCCTGTGTGCCACCATTCTGTTGATGTCTCCCTAAAAGAAGTGCACATAGCAGCATGGTGCTGGTGATCTATCAGAATTGTGTGACAGTGCTAAGCTAAACTACTGAGCAAACAGGACTATAGTGTGTTATCTTTATAGTCCTTACTGGCCGAGAAAAAGGCTGGAACAGCAAAATAACAATGATAGGGCCATCCCACCCATGTCTTCTGAACAGAGGTTGGAGTATGCAGAAGCAAGGTTTGCTACTTACATAAATAAAGAAAAATGAAGGAAGAGAAACTTTAAGGAAAATTTTGTATGTGATTCAGCTTTGTGGTACTAAGCAGGTTCTTTTAGTTTGGTTTTTTTTTAAAAAAAAACTTAGCTCATGTTAGGGCAGAATGTGGTATAAGAGGACAGGCACAGGAAGATGGGCATAATCTGGCAGCCAGACGCACCCCATTCTGACTGCAGCAATGGACCTGGTATATGTTTTTTCTCTCTGGCCGGTGTTGTGCAGAATGAAAAGCTGGAAGAATCAACCAGTTTTTGACAGATAGGATACCTGCAAAATCAGGACAGCACAATTTGGTGGTGAGTCAAAGTAGTAGAAGCAGGATAGGAGTTAGAAACAATTGGGCAACCAATTCCATGCAAATTGTTTTCTTCCAGGATGGGTGGAAAGCACTTTAGATCTGGTTGGAGGACAGGACTTCTAAATCATTCCAGAGGAGATCTTTGAACATCTCTGAAGCAACCCAATTTAGTTCAGTATTCAGTTTAACCCCCAGCCCACCCCAACCTCTCCCCACATCTAGTTTAGTGTTAAGAGGCAGGCTGTTGTGTAGAAAAGCTAGCCGTGTTCATTATTGCTGGAATCATTGAGGTATATTACTGTGAATTTGTAGCTTGAATCTGTGCCAGTAATTTCAGAAAGATTTATATATGGATACCATATTCTGGATAAACCCAGAGATTTCCAAAGGCCCCAGAGCAAAATCAAATCAAGTATGCAGCCCAATGTTCAGCTTCATTTATTGCACATTAGAGTCCAGCCTCTTGTGCCAAATAACTGGCTTTCAAAATGCTTTACAGGAATAATAAAAACTATCATTAAAGTGGTTAAATGGAGGTTTTTGAAAGGATAACTAATGAAAGAAAAAGATGTCCCTGGGTTAAAAGTCCCAAAGCATTAAAAGCCCCAGAAGTATCCAGTCATTTATTTTACAATGAAAGCTCCCTTTGATACCTTACCATTGAAAAACAGAAGTGTGCACACGGCCATGTCTTGAAAAATTCAGTGTGAGAAAACTTGAGCCCCAAAGCATCCACTCAGCCAATTCAAATATGTTGTAAGTTTTAAAGTCCAATTGGAACAGATAGCTCCCAGAAAAACAGCAAATTTAAGACAAGTTTAATGGAACTGAGATTGGCTGAAGGCTGAAACAAATACCCTTAGCTCTTTAGCTTTCCAAATCAAAATATGCCAATGGATTTAAAAGTTCATAAAGGATATAAAGATGTGGCGTTGTTCCAACTCAACCTAAAATAGCCACTTAGCACATTCTACTTTTTAATAAATGAGTAGCCTTCCATACTAGTTATTATTTGAGATTCAAGAAACATATATTCATAGAAACAACAATAGGTTGAGCTGCACACAGTACTTGACTTTGAAGGTGTAGTAACTTTCAACATTTTCTTTGGGAAATCTTCAACTTGCTCGCTTGCTTGGTAGCATCAGGCTCCCGTTACTTTATGAAGTTGTCTTACTACTCAGTCCAGGCCAATTTCATTTGAAGTCCAGATCAGACCTGTAAAGAAATCCAGAGAAGCTATCCTACTAAGGACCTGTGATGTTCCCTTGGTTCCTTCAGCTTCATTATGAAGTATTCTCATAAACGGCAAGTGTGGTATAAATAACATACTATATTCAGACATGGTCACCATAACCAATGCTCCACTAACATCCATATAATACAATGGGAGGAGTGTGTGCTATGGCTATCTGCATGGTCAAATATTTAGAAAGTTCAAGGGGGCAAAAATAAAATTGCTACTATATAAAATGGAGGTTATGTTCCAAACGATATAAATAACTCATATCTTATTCTTTGGTTACTATCTGGTTCCAGTACTAGTTTGTAGCATTTGTTTGATCTTCCATGTTCTGCATGTTCTGGGGGAAAAACAAAGGCCACCTCTTCCCATATGCCCCTGCTTGAAAACTCAGATCAATATAGCACTCAGAATCAGATCAATATAGCACTTACATACCGGTTTTCATAGCATATTGTGCCCAACAAATTTGTGGTTCTCATTTTACCTACCTTGGAAAGATGGAAGGCTGAGTCAACTTTGAGCCTGGTGAGACTTGAACCTGCAAATTACAGGCAGCAGCAGTAGCCTACAGTACTGCACTCTAACCACTGAGCCAACAAAGTTATCCGGAGCCTTCCTACATATTTAATTCTTGGTCCATGCATGTTTTCTGGCCTTGGCCTCCAAAGAAAAATGTTTCATCTTTATTGCTCAGTTTGTTTCTTTCAGGGCAATCCTAATGCATATATAAACAATAACAATATTCAAGTTGTATTTCTGATGACTTTGTGGGCATGTCCATGTAACAATGTTATGAGTTGTTTGCCACCGTTTTCTTCCAGATGCTTTTTAGGCCTTCAAGTCAAAACTATTAAAGTCAACTAGTTTGGTGGAGTGGTTAAGGCATAAAACTAGAGGAAATTTTGAAACCATGCATTCTAGTCCCACCTTAAACTGAAGCCCAATGGGGGACCTTGGGCCAGTTACTCTCTCCTAACATTAGGAAGCAGACAAGGGCAAACCATTTCTGAAATCTTGCCAAGGAAACTGCAGGGACTTATCCAGGCAGTCAGCAGGATTTAATACTTTTATGATTTATGATTTGATTGCTTATCTGTACCCTATTTCTATCATTAAATGTTGTACCCTGTGATTCTTCGTGAATGTATCTTTTCTTTTATGCCCACTGAGAGCATATGCACCAAGATAAATTCCTTGTATGTCCAATCATACTTGGCCAATAAATAATTCTATTCTATTCTATTCTATTCTATTCTATTCTATTCTATTCTATTCTATTCTATTCTATTCTACCCTATTCTATCCTATTCTATTGACTAGACATCACACACACACACAATTTATAGCTTTCGGGGTTTCCATTCATATCCTAGCATAGTCTGACTTTGTGTGTCTTTTTTCAGAATGCATCTAATTAGACTTAATCTTTGAAAAAAAATTTAGTATCTGACAAAGGGCCAAGAGAGTTGGTTAGGGTCAGAGAATCTCAGTCAGTCATTGCCGCAACAATCTACCCAAATTTCCTTTTACTGAGCCCTTTCCAGCTCTTAAATAAGAGAAGAAAATTGTGGTCAAAGTACAAGTATTTTATTTATGGCACTGCAAAGTGTCCTTGGTTTTGAGGGTAGGGTCCATCTGTTTTTCTTCCAGAAGAAAATGGGATTCATTTTCTCTTAGGGAGAAGATGTTAGTTCAACAGGAGGCTGACCTTATCACTGGATTTCTTTATTTTTACAATGTGGGGATTGATGGCTACTTCCCAGATTCCCTTCTGTATTTGCCCAAAAGTCTGACATTAAAACCAACAAAATGAAGATGGACCTTATGTTTCTATAATGCTGCACTGAAAACGAAACACAGATTTAGCTCCTATCCTTTACTCCCCTGATTATTATTATTTTCAGCTCTGTATGTTCTTGTGAGATTTCAACAGTACTGCATTTTTCTTGTCTCTTTTATTAAAATTCTGTTCTGCCGTGGGTAAATTAAAACCATTTTTTTCCTGCTAGAAAGGTGAAATAAAACGAGCTTAAGAATGAAACAATAACAACGAAAACAATTGACTATCCCGTGTTGGTGGGGTATCAATGAGCAGAGAAAATAAAATGGGGCACCAAGATGTTTTGGGTATGAAGAAAAACAAAAGAATGTCTCTGACTGTAATCAGCAAGAGATTAGAGAACGGGCTATGGCACTGGGCAGCTGAGGTCATATTCCCTCTCTGTATTTTCCCCAAGAGGGTGTGGTGGGTTTTCCCTGCAGGCTTGTAAATACTAGGAAAAGGGGAGGCAAGAAGAAAGAGAAATATAAGCATGAGAAAGGGGCAGTGGACTTTACCTGCAAGCTGACATCAGGCTCCGATAGCGGCACAAAGTTGGGAAAAAAGCCATTCCCTGAGTTATTCCTGAAGATAACATCAAACTGAAAAGGGCTTTTCAGTACAGAATGAAATGGGCAGTGAGTGGAAAGTGGATGTAGGAATCTAAGACTTCAGAACAATTAATGGGTACGATATTACTGGGCATAATAAACAAAGTGGGAGAGTGAGAATAACTGTCAAAGTAAGCCTCTAGAACTTCTAAGGCCATTTGAGATAAATAATTGCAAAATTTATTTATTTTATTTACTTATTTTCTATACTGCCCATCTCCCAACAGCTGGGACAGAACTATAGCAGAGATTTAGGGTTCCATAATAACAAAAGAAAGGCTGAGCACCAAAGAATTGAGGCCTTTGAACTTTGGTGCTGGAGAAGACTCCTGCGAGTCCCTTGGACTG
>JANHFP010004462.1:77147-91448 GCA_032468135.1 Calamaria suluensis | reverse complement strand
GAATGAATGAATGAATGAATGAATGAATGAATGAATGAATGAATGAATGTATAAGGGGCTCTAAGACCATATTCCATCAACTGTTACTCTAAAACCACCCAATCTTACATGTGAGCTAGTGTATTTTCTGAAGAGAGAACAAAAAGAAAGAATCTCAGTATAGACTTGCAGTATATGTAAATCCTAGTACTGCTCCATTTCATTGCCAAAAGTGGCATACCAGTTTATACAAAGACATTAATAAATATCATTAAATAGTGAACTGCAAACAAACTTATAAACTGTATCAATGCTCACATTTCCTTACAAACATTAAATTCCTTCCAATGATTAACCCGATTTTTTAAAAATTTGAGACTGATGATCATGTCCTGCTCTCAATCACAGTGAAAAACAGAACCACTGGCTTTTGCACATGGCGGGTTTTAGATATAAACCAACACCATACCTCCTTGGTTTTCTCTTATGCAAATTAAACATTATTTATACAGATGCTGAACAATGGGCTGAGCGCAGAGCCTCAAATTGAAATCTCTTTCTTGGGACAATGCAGGAGCCTTTGAAGTGTGACTGTTCCACTAGCTGCCAGCCCAGCAGATTGCAGCATCTTGCAGCCACATTTTTTCATCTTCCTCACATGGCAGACCTTGCCAAACACTTTACTGAATTCAAGGCACTCAGCATCCACAGCAGTCCCTTGAATGCTTGGTCTATCAAGCCAGTCCCAATGCCATTAAAAGAGATAAGGTTAGCTTGATACAATTTGTTCTCGTCAAACTCACACTGTTCTTTTCTAAGTGTTTGTGTCATGTTGCTTGATAGTCTATTTTTGTACTTTTCCCAATAGAGATATTAAATTAAGGAGACAGTAGATTCCCAGGTATTTTATCTTCATTTTTTAATAATGGAACAAAGTTTGCTCTTCATCGATTTGTTCTCTAGGTGCAAGCACTGATATGCCAAACTGATTCAGTGAAGTAGGCAGAAAGAAATGTCCTGACATAATTTCCAAGCTGACTTTCAAAGTTCAGTATTATCTTAGGAAAAATTATTTCAGTTCTGAGTTGAAAGGCCTCACTAGAGTCTGCTTTGCTCTCAACAGCAAACATTTACGTAAATCAATTTCTTGTTGCTCATCCCCCTCAATAATTTATTAAAGAACTCCTACCCACACAAGGATTTTTTTTTACTTCCAAGAGTAGCAACAAGAAAATACAGGTAGTCCTCGACCTAAAACAGTCCATTTAATGACCATTCAAAGTTACAACATCTCTGAAGAAAAGTGACTTATGGCTGTTTTTCACACTTATGACCGTTGCAGCATCCCCATGGTCACATGATCAAAATTCAGATACTTGGCAACTGACTCATATTTTTGACAATTGCAGTGTCCCAGGATCATGTGATCTCCTTTTGCAACTTCCTGACAAGCAAAGTCAAGGGGGAAATTAGATTCACTTAACAATTGTGACAAGAAAGTTCATAAAATGGGGCAAAATTCTCTTAGCATATGTCTCACTTAGCAACAGAAATTTTGGCCTCAATTGTAGTTGTAAATTGAGGACTACATATATCACCATATCTGAGCACATCTCTTGTGGAGAGGCGGACTGTAACAGCAAATGGAACTTTGTGTGGACAAACAATGACATTAGTTCTATTCTGATCTCAAAACAATTTCCTGGGCTCAAAATTCTTTAATTGCACATGTAAGTTGCACCACAGTCTGGATGATAGAAGTTGGAGTTCAGCAAAAAATGAAGTCTGCTCTCCCCTAATTTATACTTTCTTTCACCACAGGAGGGCACATTTCCCTATATTAATCCCAGTATGAATATGCAAGGACTAATTCTATGTAGTATACTATTATGCACTCCCAAACCTTTAAATAATATTAAACACAAGACAAATAAATACACTATCTTTCATGAAATGTTATAATTCATTTCATTTTCCCCTTTTGGTATAAACTTACTCTTCAATAAAGAATTGGTAAGTCAGAACAAAATAAAACCTAGAAAATGAATGACTGGCCTGAAGTGGAATATTATTGCTTGAAATCCTTCACTCTGACGCTCCTCCATCTGCTTCAGCTCCAGTCCTATCAATACTGTCAGTAATTTTGCAACAATATTTCTAGTAACTTTAGCACCAATAGCTGCACTTGAGACAAATTTCTGGAATTTGAGGTATTTATTTTTTTAAAAACCTTCCATTTCTTAACTAGAACTATGTCAATAAAAAGCCTTTTTTTTTTACATGAACTGAAAGTTTAATGGCATTCCCTTAGGAATGCACCATGGCCTCTCTCAGAAAACAAAACACAGCAATCAAAAATTCAAATCACTGCCAAGTCTGGAGTTTCTAAATTGTGTATACATTATATTAATGGGTCAGCAGAACACCACTTACATTTTTAGTAAGAGAAATAAAAGCAGATAAATTCCCATCCTCGTCCCCTTCCACACATTTTACAAGTAGATGGTTTGTAAATGTATATTGATGGAATCAAACTTGATAAGTCCACTTTTTGGTATTGCTTCACGAGAGGAAATAATTATGCTTCACACAAGGATATAAATCAGATTGCTACTGGCTATGGGAACCAGACTCTATGTCTTGTGAGGAAACTTCCATTTCTAATCTTGGCTATAACTGTGACTATAACTGTAATTCCATAGCTCAAACGGGAAACCCCCAACATTCCTAACAATTCCCATGAAAGTAAACAGTGACTCTTCCTATATCATCGGCTGTGACTGGATACTCTCTCAATGGAAGACTCGGCATCCCTGAAATCTTTTTGCAGGCATACAAGAGCAATAATTCCATGCTTTGTTGCTGTTGTTGTTTTTTTAATTTATTTTTATTTATTTATTTTTATTTTGTCGTTTACATATTAAGTAATAGATATAAGTATAAGTATAAATTGGATATAAAATTGAATACAAATAAAGAAAAACATTAGGACAGGAATGGTAGGCACGAAGTTGCAGTTGTCAGTCTGCCAAGTAAAGGCACGACATCAATCTTCAAATGTCCTTCTCCAAATGAACGATAGGAACAAGTTCCAAAATAGTACTCCACATTGGGACCAATATTTTATTTAGTCCAGCATCCTGCTCCTCACTATGCTCATGCAAATGCCAGTAGAAATCCATAAGCTGGTTATGAAAGTGAGGATTATACTACCATTGTTAGGTACAGACCCCACACTTCTCCCGCATTGCACAAACTGTCTCCTTCCCTGACAACCACAGAAAGTGCCCTTCAGCAGATGAGACTGTCATGACCTACTGCATTTCCCTCCCATTCAGCTCCTCCTATCTCCCCCACACTTGGCCAAGGAAGCTTCTGGCCCATTGTGAGGCCTCGGAGAGCCCCACACATGGAGGGATCATGAGATGTTGTGAAGGGCCAGCAGCTGCCTCAAACAAACACCCTTTGTTGGAAGTGAGAGAAACAAAACAGCAAATGGTGGCACTGATGGAAGGAATAGGCAATGGCAGTGGAGTGTGGGGCAGCAAGAGTGGAAATAGGGGGAAAATAGGTGAGTGAGGGAGAATTGAAACATACTCTTCTGGCCATAGATGCGGACAAGATGTCAAACACCCAAATCTTGATCACCTGATTACTGAAGCACTGCATCAGTCATAATCTTGAGGACTGATCATAACTACCATTCATTCAGCACCACTGTAACTTCAAATGGTTGCTGAACAAATGGTCACTAAGCAAGAACTTTCGGTAAGTGTTTAACCCTATACAAATATGATCTTAACAGTCAGGTTTGAGGAATTCCTATAAGGTAAAAGATATGTAAGGTAAAGGTAAATTTCCCCTAGCAGTCATTCTATTCTATTCTAAAATAAAAATTAAATTATATTAAATTAAAAATAAAAAAGTATTTTAAAAATATTTTTATCAATAGCCAGCTTGTAACTTACTTCAAAGCAGAGAAATGCTAACTTCAGTTTATTCCTTTAAATTGAATAATAAACGCTATTTAAATCTAAAATTCATATGTTGACCCAAATTTTCTCACATTCCATTAAGTTAGGTTGCTAAAATAAACAGAAGAGTTCCAAATCAAGAAGTCTGGAAAAGATGTGATACAATAGAACTGGCAATATTAGCAGGATTTTTTGTATAGCAGGAATGTATTCCTACTATTTCATATGAAAAGTCATATGAAAAGAGATTTATAAAATCTGAAACCTCTTTACATCAACAGTGCCCAAATAGGATGCAATATTCAAGGGTGGATCGAACTAAAGCAGAATGAAATGAAACACTTATTTCTCTGATATGTAAACCATTTCTGTTCACAATTGCATTTGCATATTGCAGCAGCCATATAATATTTCAATGTACAATCAGTAAGTGAGAACAAAATCTAGGGAAAGCATTAATGGCATGAAATGGGATTCAATATGAATTTTGCACTTAATTACTATTTCAATATTATTATTTTCATAAAGATTATTTACCAAATCCGGCAGTTCTCATCCTATATGTTTCTATTTGAGTTCTGTTTCCTAAATGAAAACTTTGCATCTATCACTATTAAATTTCATGTTGCTTTTTTGTCCATTCTCCAGCATAACAAACAGTATTTATTTTTTTATTTCTGTCTTTTGGGGATGTTAGCATTATTATCAAATTTATTTGCTGCCCATCTTGCAGTTCAAAGTGATTTTATTAGCCAAACCGTCAAATTTGTGCTCTTTGAAAATTTAAAAAGCATTTCTTCCATCTATTCAACCAAATCATTAGCAAAAAATATTGAAAAGCAGAGTGCTAGAATTTTTTTTTTTAAAAAAATTGAGACTTAGGTCTAGTATTTAAATTTGATTTAATTTTAAAGATTTTAAAGTTTTTAAATTTTAAAAATTGCGGTTGTCTGTTGTAAACCGCCCCAAGTCTGCGGAGATGGGGCAGTATAGAAATCAGACAAACAAACAAACAAACAAATAAATAGTATGATTAAGGAATCATTCATAAATACTTTTTGAATATAATTTCTATCTAGCAATGTATCCCTTTTTAAGCATTTAGCTCATACTTAACTCAAAAATTAAAATGTCATGTGATCTTACGTTTTGCTGAAATATGTTATTCCCTCAGTTTATTTAAAAAGTTATTTTTAAAAAGTGGGCAGCTTTTATAATGGTGTATTGAACTGATGTACAATGAATTCTGCTGCTGATAATGATTTTCTGTCTTTAAAATAGATTATGGAAAATTTTACTTGTTGCATATTGGTTTTTGACTAGTTTTTAATTGTTTTACCCTATTGTGAGGTACTAAGGATTAATTAAACACTAGCACATTCATGTTCTTAAGACTGTTCACAATTTGTTTTGGTCTGCCTGTAACTGCACTGGAGACAAATCAAACCATTCAGTCAGTCAATAACTCCTATCAAGCTGATATGGTTGAATATACTTTTTGCTAAACCTGAGGCATAATTCATCCAATACCAGTAGCCCAGAAACCAGTTCTTTTTTGACAATACCACCTGATATCAAATCATTGAGTCCCAATATTTTTCTTTTCTCCTCTGGACCGGAAGATTGGAAATTAACTTATGAATACTCAGTTAACATTTAACACAAAGTCTAAGCCTTGACTGAAATTATTTATTTACTCACTATATTTGTATGATACCAATTTCTGAATGCTCTGAGCAGGTAACAATCAAGACATCATTTTAAAAAACCCTTGAATAAAAAGCAGTATCCCCGATAAAAAGTAATTAAATCTTCTAATATCATTGTAAGGAATCAAGGAAAATCATAAAAAATCAGGTATCTGCCACTGCATCCCATCATTCACAGCATACCTTCCACCTGGGTTAATGGAAAAGCTAGCTATTAACAGGTCCTCTATAACCCAAGAAGGAAGAAGTAGATTAGGATTTCCAAAGCATAGAAAGCTATTGAAAATATCCATTTCAAGATTCTATCAGATGCATTCATAAATGGATGTGATCTGAGCTGATTTGCATGATATAAACAGTCTAATGGAGGAATAATATAATGATTCTAGCAACCTGTTCAAAAAACATTTTTGAAGCAAAGAAAAAAAGTTCTGCAGACTGAAAAGTCATTTTGCAATTGAAAAATAAAATTCAGGTTTCATCCATAGGCATAACAACCTGATAAATATCTTTATTTTTCAGAAGATGCAAATTTAAAATAGTAGTTATGGGTATACCTCACATAATAATATTAACTTTGAGTCCAACCACAAATAAGTAAAAAATACTAAAAATGCTTCAAGTACTATACTAAATATGGTAAGAGTATTATTGGGTTTATTCAGCATGAGCCTAGACTTATTTTTGCTCTCCCAAAGCAAAAAACATTTTATTTTCTCTGATCCACCATAATGAAGCACTGTTTTTATATAATTTCCAATTTGATCCATTATTGGAAGTTCATAATTAAATTGGGAAAGCCTAATCTTTTCTGCCATCTGTCCTGTGACAACTATTTTCTCAATGTCACATACATAAACTGAAATTGAAGCTATCTGATGTCCATCTTAGGTTCTATCACATGGCTCCTCCACCTCTGTAATTGTACTAACTTGTGTGCTTTGCCAGGAGTGTGTGATATACAAATATGACAGATAAATGAGTCATTACTGAAATATGGTATCAAAACACACTTAACTGCCTTCAACACATTTTCAGTTTGTAACAAGGTAAAATGTACATTACATAAGAATGTAATGCTGGGGAAGATTGAGGGCCAAAGAAGAAGGGGATGGCAGAGAATGAGGTGGCTGGAGGGAGTCACTGAGGCAGTAGGCGTGACCTTGGGTGGATTCCAGAGGATGGTGGAGGACAAGAAGGCCTGGAGGAACATTGTCCAAGGGGTCGTGATGTGTCAGACACGACTTTGCAACTAACAACAACAAATAATACATATAGAATGGAGGAGCCTATGTAAATTGGCATACACATCTTCTTAAACTCTGGTATGCTTATTTTAAGTGTTTTTAATTCCCATTTTCATCTGTTTCCCAACAAAAATGTTATAAAACAGAATTTTCATTTCAGCAATTTTGGTTGGGAATGAGTCTGAAGTTGCTTCAAAAAATAATTTGTGACATCTTTCAGGTAAGGATCAATAGCAAGTTAGATACTGTTGATATAGCTATAGATAGACATATTAGATGATATAAATATAGGTATAGATATAAAATAAAATATATAGGGAAATTGACTGGAGACCTAATGCAACTTACTGACAAATAGAAGTTTTGGAAATTTCCAAAGTCATACTATAAATGGAAGTCATAAATAGAGGAATGAAAAAAAGACTTGGACAATATAGCATTACTAGAGAGAAAAAGAATTTTGTTTAGACTTAGAGTGGTTCCAGAAGAACATGATTGTTTATATTAGACAAGTCTTTATTTATATTAGACAAGTCTCTAATTTCTTAGGTTGGGATGAATAAGAAATTGCGACAGAATTAGATAAATTTTATAGAGTTAATAGTTAGAAAAATAACTTATAGAATATAATTTTTTATTGGCCAAGTGTGGTTAAACACACAAGAAATTTGTCTTGGTGGTGCATTATTTTTGGTTTTGATAGAATAGAATGTGGAAAGAAGAGAGTCATGATGCAACTTTAGAGAGGCTAAAATATAATTGTATGAAGAATATCAGAAGCCAGGTCTTTATGTCTTTATATCTTGCTCTTTTTTCTACTTTCATTTTTGTTACATTTCTAGGTTTTTCTGTTAGCTCTTTCCTTGTTTTTCACTTTTGTTCTAATTTAGTTTGTTGTTGTTGTTATTGTTATTGTTCTTAAAACTGTTAATGGAAAATGTATCCCCAAATTATTGTATTTTAGATAAAAGATAGAGATGATAGAAGATAGACAGATAGACAGACAGACAGACAGACAGGTAGGTAGGTAGGTAGATAAAGCTGGAGCCACAAGTTGTCCACTCCTGAAAGAATATCAGGAGATTCAGCCTGATTGCAGCCAATTATAATTACCTTTTACTTGAAAATCATTGGAAAAAAGTCTGACAGTAAAATTTATATTACTTTCCACCTACCTTGCATCATTTTCTTGTACTCCTACATGAAACCATGGAATAGTAACTCTTGGCAGCTATTTTTTAAATGCTGTTTCACATTTAACAGTTTTCTAAATGGAACTCTTGGAATGTAACTCAGTAGGCTTTTAATCCATAGTTTTTCATTCTGACCATTTATTTCTCTTGCAGTGATACTTTTCTTTTCTCTCAGTGATCTAAAGATGACCTCAATTGGATCCCCTCTAAAATGTGTAGCTGGGATATAATATATCATGTACTAGTCCAATTTAAACAGTACTTGTAATACTTGAAGTTAAAGTATGTTTTTGTTTACTATTTTATTACAATTTAAGTTTTCTAATTATTTTTAAATAAAAAATGGGAGATATGAGTGCAAAAACCTTGTAAGAGTAGTAGTTAAGGAAGCAGGTTTCGCAACAATCTTATTTTGCATTATTTTCTTTGCCTAAAGAAAAATCAAACTTACTTAAAACTTTTTTGTTCTTTAATGTCAGTTTAAAACAAAATTACCAACATATCCCAGTCAGCTTTTAAAATCTAACCTTAAAAGCAGAGAATCAGGGTAGGTAATCAAGTTCCAATTCCAGTTCATATGGAAGCCTTTATTGATATGTTTGCTAGAGACTGTCCTGTGTTACAAGAAACATAAGTTAGAGTGGAAAGATTTTGTTCATATAGTATTGCATGTCTGATCTATTCAACAGGGCTGTAGAAGTTAACAATATCTGATGTGTAATGATGGAAAAGAAATAAAAAGGGAGGGAGGGAGAGAGAAAGAGAAAGACAAGAAAGGAGAGGGAGGGAGTAAGGATGGAAGGAAAGGAAAAGCAAGCAAGCAAGCAAGCAAACAAACAAACAAGCATCAAGTGGCTGGCAAATCCAAGAACTGTAGAGAGGCCAACTATGTGTTTTTTTTTGGGACAACTGGGAAAGAGAGAATGGATACCTTCTCAGATGTAAGTCCAGGTTAGTTCAGTGATGCGCTGGTACATCAAGCTAAGTGGTATACAATTGCAGCCCTCATTGTTGATACAAATCAGATATTTTAATCACTTTACTTACTATGAACCTTACTGAATTCTCTGAAACTTACTCCTGACTATATGTGTGTACAGAATGTAAGATCAATGCAAAAAATAACCAGTTCAGATAACTGGTAGATACGAAGTTCACAGTGGCTTTTACTCACCAAGAGGTCCAACTTTATATTTTATATAAAAAAAATCTACACTAAAATCTAATTAGAAGAAGGACATGGGTTAAATGAAATAAACCACCAAAATGAACAACATTGCTAGCTCTGGAATGCAATAAATCAAATAAAGTTGGCAGATTTGAGAGTATTATGGAGGATCGGAAAATTGTTAGCTATCTCTTGCTCCCATATTTACACAGCTTGGAGAGAAGTGGTTCAAATTTTTGTTCAGATTCTATCATGATTGACTTGACATGTTAAAGATGACCTATGGTTCTAAACTAGGTCTTCCTATCTTGTGTTCTGTTCTAACTGCACTAATTTCAAATGTGATTCTTATGTGGTACAAAGATTATAAGCCAATCATACCTTTTTATATAAAAAAGACAAATCGGAAAAGCAAATCCAGATGTATTTGCTTTACAAAAGGTCTTATTTTTATAAGGTCACAGATCTTTTTTGTAAAGTTCTAAAATACTATTTTTAAAACATCACCTAAATTCAATCATCGGACCTACTGTAGTTCAAGGGCCACTGGTATGTTTCACACAAAAAGCCCTTACATAAAACATCACATACATGGGTATGCAAAGAGAGGAAAGAGAGAGAGAGACAGAGACAGAGAGAGAGAGTTACACACACAGGTTTAATACAATTTTTTGCTTTGCCTGAAAACACGTTCTGTTTTCAAAATCAGTATTGTAAGATAATTAGAGATGAAAACTGAAGTGTGATTGGTACTTCTGTTTTTCCACTTGGGTATCAGTATGAGGGGATTTAGTCCTGCCAAAACGAAAGAGCTCACCTAAAATTATTTTGAATAATATTTCCCCAAAGAAATGAGCTTCAGAGTAATAGCTGAAAGGTTGTGTCAGCTTCTCTTCATTAGCTTTTCCATATGCTCAGAACTAAACAGGCCGTTTCAATATGTGCAGCTTCATATTTCAAAGATGACAGAAGCAAGTCGGTTTTGCATCTACTACTTTGTCACCCTCATCCATACATTCCTGCCCAGTAGCAGAGCAAATGAAGCTATTTGTCTGTTTCATGGTTGGTAAATGTATATATCTGCAGATGGCAAAGATTTACTAGATATATACTTGGCTTGAAACCAACGAATACATTCTGAGAAATGTAGAGTGGTACAGTTTTGGTAGAATTGCACTGCTGCAGAACATAAATATAGGTAGCCAGAAGAAAAGCCTTTTTTGGGAAAGAAATCACATGGATAAAATTGTGTAATGGAAGACATACAATTGTATAATATTATCTGCTCTCAGCCTTGGGGTTGGATGGGATCAAAAACACAATAAAATAATATAAACCTATGATAAATTTGGGACGTTGTGTCTCAGTGACTAAGACTGCTGAACTTGTTGATCGGAAGGTCGGCAGTTCAGCAGTTTGAATCCCTAGTGCCGCATAATGGGGAGAGTTCTTCTAACTTGTCCCAGCTTCTGCCCACCTAGAAGTTTTGAAAGCACTTAAAAATGCAAGTAGAAAAAATAGGGACCATGTTTGGTGGGAAGGTAACAGTATTTCGTCTGCCTTTGGCATTTAGTCATGCCAGCCACGTTACGATGGAGACGTCTTCGGACAGTGCTGGCTCTTCGGCTTTGAAACGGAGATGAGCACCGGCTCCCGAGAGTCGAAAACGACTACCACATATGTGTGAGGGAAACCTTTACCTTTACCTTATGATAAGTTATAATGAAACTTCAGAGAATTTGGGCAATTTTTAACATACAAAATAAGCAGCTGTTTGGTCTTTTCTCAGTCTTTTGTTGTCCTAAAGAACCAGTGAAGTAAAAATGTAATGAAAAATATGAATTTGAATAATTGGGTCTTTCACATTAAATTTGAAAGTCACTTTAGAGTAGCGGTTAAGGCATCAGGCTAGAAACTGTGAGTTCTGTTCCTATTTTGGGTATGAAGCCAGCTGGGTGACTTTGGGCCACTCACACTCTCTTAGTCCTAGAAAGGAGGCAATTGAAAACCACTTTTGAAAAACCTTGCCAAGAACACTGTAGGGCTTGTCTAGAAAGTTGCCAGAAGCTAGAATGGTTGGCATAAATATCAAATAGCACATTACTACTTGAAATAAAAATATTAGCACAATTCTAATTTTGTGGTTGCCCCCAAATTAGTCCCATTCTACCCACTAGGACTTATTCCAGAGACATGTTCAAATATATCAGTAATACATTTCTTCTTAGTAACAGCCTCTTCCAATTCCAATAACTTTCTCCTGAAACCTAGAAGACCTAAAAGTCTTCTGAAAAGTTTTCAGTCCCTATATGGAAGAAATATAAACCAAAACCCTAAACCCCTTCACAGGAATTCCACCTAATCACTAATGTATGTATATGGATGATACTTGGGTCAAGATTAAAACACAGGAAGTGTAAGCTGTCATCAAACACATCAACACTATGAAAAGGTACATTATATTCATGTGGGAAAATGTTAAGGGAAAAATAACTCTTTCACACACAGATCAATGTTTACATTTTGGTTCTCATCACCCACTAGAGCACAACATGGGGTTGTTCAGAGTCCTCCATTATCAAGTTGAAGGTTTTCCTACTAACAAAGGGAAAAGAAAGATAACTAAAACATAAAACATACCAAGGAAGCCCTCAGAACTGGTGACTATCCCAACTGGGACTCATCAGATCCAGGAAAAGATCCAACAGGAGCTCCTCCATAATAGACAAAGACGAAAACAATAAAGCAATGTTGTGATTCTATACATTGCAAGAATATTTGAAAAGCTCAGGGGAATTTTCAACCCACACTATTGATATGCACACTTAAAATTGAAGAAAATATTAAGGCAGAAGCTTGGCCACCTTAAAGATAAAACACCCAGACACAAATTGAACAATGTGGTATAACTGCAATGAGGTGAGACATGTGCAGATCTGTACATTGGTGAAACAAAAAAGTGGCACAACACAGGAAAACAAATACACCAGGAGAAGATTCAACAATCCATCTGCATCTGAAAGACAAAGGTCATTCTTTTGAAGACAGCAAAGTCCTGGACAGAGAGAACCACTGATTTGAAAGAGGGGTGAAAGAATTCGTCTATATTAAAACTGAACAGCCCTCTCTTAACAGAGGAGGAGGGATATGACACATATTCTATTTATTCATCAGTCCCAGCAAGGTTCCACACATTTGCATTCTGATTCAAGGTGACCTTGCAGGAACAGATAAACAAATAAAGTGAATGACTGAACAACTCTCAGAGAGCCAAGGACAAAACTTCAGAGTGCTAGTAATAATCCTTTTATTCCCCACCATTTAGACTGGACTGAAGAAGCTTCTTAGATGAGGAGCAAAATGTCTTCAAGAAAACAAAACAAGAAAATCCAGTTGCCTTTTGAAATGCACCTTTGGGACAACCATGATATGGATAATTGAGAATCTCCGTAGACATTCAACCATTTCATAGTTGGGGATATCCTCAACATTTTTGGAGATGAAAGGGCAATGGGATTGGGTGTATATGAAGAAGCATAACAAATTATCATGCCTATGGACATGGATTTTTTCCTCTGTCTTGAATAAGGTGTTTGAGTATTTTTTTAAAAAAAGTTTTAAAAATATCAGCTGTAGAATTTACTCAATAATTACTCTTGGGATATTGCTGACTAAAAATGGCAGGGATCTGTACCATGTGTTTTCAAATCCTGTTTAAAGGGGTTTTGAATAATTTCAGAAATTTTTCAAGTGGTGCAAATCATTTTTGAGGGATGGGATGGAGCTTTTAACTACTGCATAAACTGGAAGTGGGATGCAGGAAAGGTATCATTCTTTTGCAATTTAACTATCAGGCATTTATTTCAGTGTTGAAATGTACACAAATAATTACATGGAGAAAATAATATTATGAATTACAAAAGTTCAAAATCCAGTTTTAGTATTTGCCTACAGGATAATGTGCATGGTTATGCAAGAAATAAGTATTTTTTCTATGAAATCAATAATAAAATAGTTTTTTATTATTAAACTTATAAAAAGTTTACTTTTTTAGGGATGCCTGACTTATCCCTTCTAATAATAAATTGTTGTGACAAATTTGCAGAAGTCAGAAAAGGAGATTTTAGTTACTAATTTCCTTGGTATTTTCCCACAGGACAGATATTTCATGCACACACGAAGAGCAATATGCAAGATCTATTAGACTGTTAAGTTCTTGAGTTGATTGGATCTCAGTGAATATCTATTCTTCAAATTCCTTTTAAAAAAATCAGCACCTGATTGTTTTCCTTTGCCAATATGCTTCCTCACTGTCATATATGTTATTTGCTGTGGAGAAGTAAAATAAGTATATAATATCATTCCATATGAAGGTATTAAAAACCTTCCTGGAACTGAAATGGCATAAAAAATTAGCTACTCTCTCCCCACCCACATAGTCTAAATGGAAATCAAGTGTTATTGCTGTTTGCTTTTTAACAATAGCAATGTTAGGAATTACAGTCACATAACATAATACACATTATGTCTAAATCTGTCTAGAATGTTGCTCTGAGATTGTGTCAAATCCTGCTCCTATTCAAAACCCAGGAAAGAATGACTTCCACTTCATTGTGCGAAGTAAAGTTTTTTTACTGAGAAAAATAGGTAGCTGGGAACTGCTTCACGCAAAGTCTGGTAAAAGTTGAGAAAATCATACATTATACAGTTCCCATAGCCCCTGGCCCCCTACCTCCTTTGGGCAAACATCCAGGTGCCTTGGCACCATGTTGACAAAATGTCAGACAGGCGTGGAACATCCATCCGGGCATCACAGCATTGGAATGTCATTATCATTGTGCTTGCCACATCAACACCTTCAGCCATCAAAGGATAAGTATCATGCCTCTGTCAGCATCCGACTCAGAGGATGAGGAGGAACAGCTGGCAGAGAGCAGTATGGGGGAGGCTGGAGATGTGGACGAGGATGGGGATGGGGAAGAGCAGGGCCAGGCTGGACCAAGTGGGCTAAGGGACGAACTAGAGAGGAGG
>JANHFP010004462.1:51127-77047 GCA_032468135.1 Calamaria suluensis | reverse complement strand
TTTTTAATTGTAAAAACAATAAAGATTATTTTTTTTAAAAAAACAAACAGTAGTAAATAAACTGGAAAGCAAGAAATGAACGCATCAGTCCATAGAGTGGAATAGAAGAGCACTTACCCTTGGAAATCAGTATCAACAAGGAGCCTGACTAAAATTCCTGTCACAGCAACAAGGATTGGATAGTGGTCTACACTTTCCAGTCCTACAGAAGAGAGCAGAGGTTCAAAGTAAATATTAATACTAATGCAGACTTTCAAAGAGCCTCTTTTATGAATCCTGATGGAAGCACAGATGAAGACCAACTAGTATAGATCCTCACCAAGTAATATCATCAGCTAAGAATCTAGAATGCAATTATTGGTTACTTCAATTAGGGATTTGTTTTAAATAATCCAATTATCAAGTATTCATCTCAGGGGTGTCAAACTGGATTTCTTTGAGGGCTGGATCAGCATTGTAATTCTCCTCTGTGACCTGCTGGTGGGGCGCAGGAGGAGGGAGATGGGATGGACACCTCCTTCAGTACTCTGATGTCCAAAGTGGGGTGCAGGGTGTGTGTGCATCTCCCCCCCCCATTTTTGCTAGCAGAGGCATTGTGGGCCAGTCCATTGCTATTTCCAGGGCAGCCCTGCAGGCCAGATTTAAGCACCCCGCAGCACGCAGGTCTTAAGTTTGATACCCCTGCTTTAGCTAAACTCTGTTTTGGGCCATTTTGGACACATACATATAAAAAAAGATAAATCAAACCTTTCCTCACAAATTTTAAGAGCAACTAGTACTAGAGAGAGTGCTTTGTTTTTACGAACATCACTACCTGGTGTCTACAGTTACAAAGATACCTGCGAAAAAACCCTGAAAAAAACTGTGGATATTTGGAAGCTTTTGGAAGCCTGAGGCAAGAATGAGACCTGACTTGGAGAATATTGTAAAGTGGCTTCAGTAAGAAGGCCTGGTATGGTCAGCAGCCACCTCTGGGTGTATCTGTCAGCAGTTGAAGAAAAATGAAAAGTAAGTGGGACACAGGAGCTCCTGTGGATGTAGGGAGGCAAGGGCCATTGGGGCTTGACACAGTGCTGCTAGTATAATTGGATGTGGGGTCTGAAGTGGCATTTCTCAAGTCAGCAGCATATTTAAAAATTACAGGCTACAAGAACAATCTAGAGAAGGATGATATACTGGATATACAACTGAAACTAGCTGATATTTTAAAAGGAACATCCAAATACAATTCAGGAGAGTGACCTGGATAATTTTTCTATACTGGCTTTACAAAAGAGGCTTGTTACAATTTTGAAGGTTATACCGAGGAGAGACAAAGAAAAAGGCAAAAATATTAATTTGTAGGACATTATTGAAGGTGTTAAAAATCAAGATTGTTAGAAGTTAAGAGAAGGAATGTAAAGTTAGTTTATCTGATTAAGGTTAAAAAAAGGTTGGTTGTTCTCTGGTAACCCATAATGGACTTTTGCCAACTAGGCCTGAATGACAAACCTGTTCATAGATAAGAAATGAGATATGGGAACAATGGATCATTTTGTTGATGATATGTTACTAAAAAATTTTATATTTGTGATGTAGGGGCAAGTTACATCTTTTCACACACATACTAGTTATTTTTCTTTTTTTGTTTCTTCCTTTCTACACTTTTTACTTTTTATTAGTTTCTATTAGCTTTTATTTTTTAACTGTAACGTCTAACATTCTATAGCACATTATGTTTATAAATATATAAAACAGTTTTTCATTCAAATGCACTTATGCATATTCAATAGTATTTCAATTAGCTTTTGGGGCATACCCAAGATATCTTTCTTCTCTATAGATTACTTTGTATTTTAAAACTCCTGCTACGACAACAGATCTCTTGGCCTTGAATAGGTGAGGCACATGGCCATCATCTAATGGTTCCTCAAAGTTTAAAGCCAAAAGATCTCACATCCTATAGCTGTAGCCCTGAGCAACCAAGGGAGAGTCAGCATAAAGTTTTTCCTAAGGACTAGATGTTCTCTTTCATTTTCAGCTGCATCTCCTGGGTCTTTATATTAACGATTCATGAGTAAGACAGTAGGTATAGAGTAAACTGGACTACAATCTGAGGTAAAAGGTTGGCCTAGAATTACTCTTAATGTAAATCCTAATTTCTTTCCCCAACAGACTGGAAATGGGAGAAGTTCTTGTGAAGACCCAAAAAAAGCTTAAGACCCTTAGACGCATTTCAACAAGTAGCAGGAGAGCCAAGGGGAATATCTTCAATAAACCAGAATATTAAAAATACTTTATGCCTGGTTACATTTTTTGCTTATTTACCCCAATGTTATGTAGCCTGAATAGAAGAGTTCTACACGACTCCCTAGAATTAGAGAACTTTTTATCATCTGCTTCCTAAACATTTTAATCCTGGGATATCCAAAATATGTGTTTTATCACAAAGATACTATTTTTCTTTGAAAGATGACTGCAAAAAGGAAGAAAAGCAGCTTACCAGGCAGCCGAAGATTCACCACTCTGTCAAACAAGTTCCGCTCAGCTGTGACACGATTTAGCACCTGATTTAATAGCTGTAGGAAAAGAAAAAGAAGAGTAAGTGCAGAAATAGAGTTGTGTACTTTCTTCTTGCACACTTGCTTCATCATCTGAACAGCAAAGCTCAGACAATCTCACACTGTGCATATAGTAGAAACATTGAATTTGGCTAATGGCATGAGCAAGAAGTTTAAGGGTTGTTGTTTATTCTTATTCTCTGGCATTTTCAATCTTCAAAAAAGTATTAAAAACTCAGTCCTGGATGGAAAGGCCTGAATGCATCACAGTACTCTGTATGGTTTGAATTTAAGTCCTTAAATCATTTTGTTTTTCTTTTTACGGCCTGGGTAATCCCTTTTATCGGGGTGGCATCAGGTCAACTGAATGGAACTGAACATTTACTGGCCAGATGCCCATAGGTCCCTTGATAAATATTAACATAATATTAGCAGACATCAGCCCTCGTAACAGTCCAGAAAATATGTCCATAGCTCTTAATGAAACAGTGACAGCAAATCAGAGTCTCCAGCTGTGACAAACTGAAACTATGATCACATCTAGGCTCTCAATATTTCCACTGAAAGAAATCTTTTAGGTCTTCGTTCTTTTGGATAATTGACTTTGGGGATTGCAAATAGCAGAATCCAGCAAGATTATGCATGAAAGATACATATATTTCCTTGAGTCTCAAAGACCATACCATTATAAAAACCAAAATAATTGCTTCCAAGAGGTTTCTTTTTTCCTTTTTTTTAAAATTAGTTAACTTGAAATGTAAAAAAATAAGTTGTTTGGGCTGATTTTACTGTATTTAATTTCCAAGGAAACTTATCAGTATAGTCTGAATATTTTGCATGAACAGTCAAGCCCAAATGTGTGCGACAAAGTAATTTGTATCATGTATGTGACAAAGCAATTTTCCACAAGTATTTGAAAAAGGCGGCTATACAAACATATCCCAGTTTATGTGTATGCCTTTTGCTTCCTATAAACATCACTGCCATCTACCCTATATTTTCATGTTGAATATACATGGATCTGGCAACATTTAAACATGTTCTTATATTTGGCAAGAAGGATGATTTACTGATGTATTTCGATCTAGAGGCTTTAAGTACCGGTAAATATAAGAAGGCATTATGGCATCTGAAAGAAGAAAGTAGGGAGAGATTGGGATGATTTATCAGATTTAAAGATATGGTACATTGTGGTTTGTGCACACATTTAAAGGTATGTATATCTTTTCTCTGATAAAGGAGAATATGTGTAGCTCAGGATTGAAATGAGGGTTCCTTTGGTGCTCTGTGAGCTTGGTTGTTTTCTTGCAGCCATATTATTATTTGAACTAGATAACATGATCAGTGCTAGTCCTAGCTACCCTGATGATTTTACCTAGTTTGGGTAATGAAGCTTCTGCAAGAAAGCAAGCATGCTCACAGAGCACCATGGACCCTTTATTTTCTTTTTTTTCTTCTAAATAGAATCAAATAAGAACTGTAAAATCAAGATATTTATCTTGCAGCAACACATTTCAAGCAATGGCTGCAACAAATAATTTTATTGGGGAAGAGAAAAATCCTGTAGTTCTACATATATAATCCTCCAATCTGTTGATAACCAGCTAGACAACTTTTTAGAAAGTAATTCAGAAGCGAAATTGTGAATTATGACATAAATTGGCCATTAGCTATTAGCATTTTTCTGAAGTATGTATACGTGCCAGGAAGTATTTGATATTCCAGAAACACAAAAAAAAATACCTGTGCAAGTCTCCTGAGTAATAGTTCTGAAGAAGGACGATTCCAATCCAAAAAGATCTCTGGAGCTAGAGTGACAGTCATTTCCAAGACCCTGAGAAGGCTCACTGACAAATCAAAGCAAGTTGCACACACCTTCAATTGGCGACTATCTACGAAGTTTCTTTCGAGGCGTTCTGCAGCTTGTTGGATCTATCCAGACAAGAGGATGTGACTTAATAGGGGATGCAAGAAACGGGAGACACAGAACAAATAACCTCATCTCGAAAGGTGAACTATTTTGATTCAGCTGGTAATCAGCAAACGTAACACGTGGAACATTTTGGTTACTCTAGGACAGTGGTTCTTAACCTGGGTTCAACCGAACCCTAGGGGTTCGGTGAGTCCGTCTCAGGGGTTCAACAGACTTTGCTGTGAAAATGGCATGAGAGTGGCATAAATACAGTAAGTTCATTATTGGAATAAGGTTAAAATTAAAACAATTTCAGTGTGGTAGTATTAAAAAAGGTCATGTCTTTGTGAAAAGTGGTGCATGTAATTTGTTGTGAGTTCATGCACTGTATTGGTTGTTCTTTGAACACAGTGATGTTAATGCACGATTCATTCTGTGAACCAGTAAACCTTATAATAAAGAAAGGTTCAGTGAATGTGCATATGAAATGGGTGGGGTTCAGTATCTCCAACAAGGTTAAGAACCACTGCTCTAGGTATAAATAAAATCTAGACATTGAGAGCAAAGCTGATGTTTCTTGCTCCCTTTCACACCTCTTTATGGCTCCTACGTGGCATATCCCAGGGGTCTTTCTCATATGAACCCAAACTATCTATTCCCTGCCCAACTAATCTGCAAATTGGCTCAATCCCTGCTTTCCTAAGAACCTGTGCTGACTTTGCTGTTCCTCTAACAAAGGACAAAAGCATTCATTATCCAGTATCTTATGATGTGTTTGGAATTAGATTTAGACTGGACCATAGACTCACCTCTTGAATCATGCCAATAAACTCTGAGAAGGCCCAGTTTAATTGGTTAAGGACACTATTGAGGAAACTCGGTGCCATTTCTTGGTCACTGCGCAACAGATCTGCCATGTGTCGCTGCAGCAAGGTGGATGGGCATGGCTCTGGAAGAAAACAGCAGATTAAAAAAAGGCCTCACTGCGAGAAAGTGCTGGAAATCATTAGCCTACAACCCCATCAAAATGGGGAAGAGCTAAAATACATTTGGCATTCACAGGTGTGTATCTTGCACCAAAAGCAGTTTCATTGTGTTTGTTTTCTTCATTTTTCTCTTTACTTATTTAACTGTAAACATTTCTATTCAATCTTTTTATAGTTTTAATAGTTAAAACTTTTAAATTTTCCAATGGGCAATGGAAAAAGAAGAAAAAAAGAAAGAAAAAAAAGCTGAACAATAGCAAAAATAGCAAATCATATTAATTCAGGGAGCCAAAAACCTGGTGGTGTCCTTTTTTCTGACTTCTATGCCTTTCACTTCACTTTCCTGTCCCCATTTGAGCAGATTGTTTTGATGTCTAGAAACAAATTCTAGTGTAAAAATGTTGTTTGTGTGTGATGTGTTGATGGGATTTGTTGTTGACCACAGATCTGTAATTCTGACTTGCTACTTGAGAAATATTTCTCTGGAGAGTTACACTGCAGTATCGCTTGGAGAATCTGTCACCCCTCCTCAAATGAATTACCAACTGACCCAGCATAAATGCCATTCGCAACTTCCTAATGATGAAACATTCTCCGTCACTGCAGGTTTTCAGTATGCAGAGAAGGCTAAAACTTACATAATGCCCTTGCAGCAAATCTGGAGGGCAGTCCAAGCTTGAAGCATTCAGGTTCTCTCAAAATGTTGTGCCTAAATGAAGCTTGGGCAATCAGTATATTCAGTTGTTCTTAATCTCTCCCAACTTCATAAAGTTCAGTTTTTTGTGTTTTAAAATCATTTTGGACAATGAGTACATGGGAAGTATAAACTTGCTATAAAATTGCTAAAGGGTAAAGCCTTTAAGTAATAGCTCTGTGCCACGTTTCTTATCTGCAAGAATATTCTGTTGAAAGGCTTCACTTCTCCCCCCTCTCCATTTCCATGGCTCCCCTTCATTAAACTGGCTAAATCTTTAGTTTTCTTTTGCAGGTCTTCTTCACAGAGGGTTATAAATTATAGTAAGGTCACATTATGGAATCATATAAATTGTAATTATAAACAAACAAGTAAATGTTTAATTGTTTTTTAAAGAAGGAAAGACAGGAAGTCAGAAATCTAGAGGGGAATTCAGTCTATTCATGGATCCTGACATCAAGCCTATAAAAACTGCACATTGAAATGGTCTCTGAAGCAGAGCTGAAGAGCAACAGAAAAAGAATTTCAAGTGACTGCTTATACATTACTCTTCTCTCCTTGCAGTGTTAGAAAACTTAGAGCAAGCAAAAATTGAGTCAAATTATACACTTTTAGAACATGCTAATGGTCAGTTTTGATGAAAGATACACTCAGTGGGCAGCTAAAGGAAGATCTTGCAGCTCTATGCTTTTCTTTCTATTTCCCAAACATTCTTCTACAGGTTTTAGAAATATAAGGAAAGAAAATCAGCACTGAGGAAGCATTCCCTTTTACGAAGTATAGCAATGTATAATGTTTCCACAGGTATAAAGGCAATTTGGTAATATTTCTTCTACATAAAATGCAGCATTCATATTTTGCTGCTATTATTATTATTATTATTATTATTATTATTATTATTATTATTATTATTATTATTATTATTATTATTATTATTATTATTGCCAGTGATCCAGAGGTTCAAGGTAAACAAACAGTACTCCTGTCTTCAACGTTATACCCATACTAACCCATGAAGTAAGTTGCTTTAGAGATAATGAATGGCTCAAAACCTCAGTAAATTTGAATCTTGATCTCTCCACAATCTAGCTGAGTTCAGATTCAGGCTGATGCAATCTCTTAACTAAATGTTACTCACAAGATGCTGCATGTATTAGGACACTGCCTATTTGCCGTTCAACTGACAAACAATCATTGTGACAGGAACTCTTTAAAACTTGGATGGAAGAACTACATAATAAAGAACTCTAAGAGATAGAATCAAGTAAGCGCACAAGTATTAACCAAGGGATTTGACTAGCATGTCTCTTGGGTGATATTTTTTTCTTTATGCAGGACCAGATCATCTTTTGTAAAAGCTACCAAAAGAGTCCCTATCAGGAAATGTACGTAAACTGTCCTTCAATAAATAAATCTGCGATCAAAAGATTGAAAAATCCATGAAAATGCTAAATCAGTGTTATGCTTTGAGGAAGTGAGAGTACTTTAAAGGCACATGAGCAATCCAACCAGGCAGAAACACCTGAAGGTTTTCAAATTCAGAAATTCCATACCAAGGTAAGAGTCAGAGAACACCTGACCTTCTGCAGTTGCCTATTATCCTCTTTCTCCTTGCACATAAGAAAGACTTTTGGGAGATGGAGAAGGCTCATTCCCTTTGGGGCTAAATTAGGCCATCTCCTTTCATTTAATTTGATATTAATTATTCAATACTGTACACCTCAAAATAGCAGAGGGAAGTATCAGTAGCATAAGGATCTAATGGCCTGCCTTAGATCTTTTGGAGCCTCCCAGAGAAACAAATACCAAACTGTCAGAGTTTGCCAGCAACAAGAGAAGAAGGAAAAATCCACTATGGCCCAGGAGGATTCACAAGCTCATGGCAGGGATGGAGCACCGCAATAGCCTCAGCAAAGCCCACTAAACTACGTATCTGAGTCAAAATTGGACATGATTTTGATGGGAAGAAACTACATCTTCTAATCTTTCCTGTTCTGTCTTTGCTGTAGGAGAATTTTAAGAAAAAGGGGACAGGAGAGAATAAAAATGAAGATGACAGTAAATGCCATGGTTCTAAGGGGAATGTGTGATGGATAGCTCACAGGCAACAGCCATATATGCCTGCTGTGCACTCAGAAACTGCCCTCCAGTTAAAAGCATGTATATTCATCCACCTTGATGCATATATGATGTCATTATGCCTTAGATGCTGTACATACAGGACATAAATCATTACTCTTTGCATTAGCTCAAACCCTCTTATCAAATGCACAGATGTTTTGTATGTTGGAAACAGCCACTTAAGACCATTAAACTAGTCCCTTTTCAATGCAGTTTGAGGGGGTGAAATTGGGTTGCTTTCTGCATTTTGGAAAATCATCTGCAGACAGGGAGAAACTTTCTCTAGCCCACTTCCCTCATACAGCTTATACATCCATGCACATCTTTATTCCCAGGCATCCTAGCTGGTGTTGCAGATGATTGTGATAGTTGAGCCATACTCTGGCATTTTCAAGAAAGTGCTGGTGTCCGGAGGCAGCCTCACCCCACCCAGGTTCTTGGCTTAGAAAAGCAAACACTAAGTGAGGAGAGAGGGGGGTGTAGCAGGAAAGATGGTAAGCAAAGACATACAGACAGGGAAGTGGAGGTGAGGTCTGGAGATTGGCAGCAATTTACAAGCGGTCAAGACGACTATTACTCAACTGCCAGGACCACAAGCTACGGTGAGCAGCATATCCCGGGGGAAGTCCTGCTTGGAGCTTTGCCTGGAGCAACTAGAAAAGGAGCAACTACACTGAAGCAGCACCTCATCCCAATGTTTAGGAAAAAAGCAAAGGTTGTATGCTACTTTGCAGAGTTTGAGACTTCTGTTTGAACTGAGAATAAAGGGCTGAGTATTAAAGACATCTTTACATGGCAAATCGCGTTGCAAGTCCCAAAAGGATTATATACAGTGTAGGAATCCAAAGAAAAAACATTCTGGTCAGATAGCTCTCTTGTTTTACACCTAAAAAACACAGATTTCCCTGTCAAATCGCTATTAGTATATTTGCTTTAGTAACATCCAACCAGAATGTGTCCATAAATCCACAATTTCATGTTCTGAATGCTGTAGGCATAAAGAGCAGGTTTTGGCCTTACAGATTAGAATCAAATTATCCTTCCATATTTCTTTTCTCAAGGCTAAACATTCCCAATTCCTAAAACTTTGACTTCTCAGCATCAACAAGGCTAGCAGCCCAATCTAAAACCTGGAGGAATTTATTTCTTTGTTAACACAATAATAACCTATATCAACCTAATCTCACAAGTGTGATTCAAGTAAGCAACGAATAATACAGTTCTTCCAAATTAAAATTTAATTAAAATAGCAACTATGTAGAATAGCTATAGCATGTTTCTGGTTTGCTACAAAACAGAAACCAAAGCTCCCCCTACAGCTTGTAACTACAATTTCTCAAACCTCCGAACGACATTTGCAAAATAATCATAAATGTGGTAATTATGGGAGAGTAGCCTTATCTTAGAACACCACGTGATAAAGGAAGAAAATAAAGAACTTGTATATAATATTAATCTATTGGCTGAGCGCATGACAGAATTACATGTAATAAAGGCTGTTTCCTTAAAGGGGGTGGCACACAGACTTCCAGGTCTACAGCATCCTTAATGAAGACTTCCCCCAAAACAATCTTAGTCTTTTACATTCATTTAATGTTACTGTTTAATTTATAATCTTGGGAAAATCAAAAAATGTTTTGCACTGATCATATCCCACTACAATTTCTGTATAATTTTTAAAGGAATGTTAATGCTGTATCTGGTGACATGCTGAAAAACTATGGAGGGAATGACAATTATTGAGGTCTTCTTAAAGTGTTAGAAGCAAACAAACCCAGGGAGCTGAACAGGAGGACAAACAGTTTTTAAAAATACTGTAATTTTCTTCTCTCTTGCTAATCTAAACATGTCAAAAAAATAGAAAGCTCATCTGTTTTTCCCCAGTTGACCAAAGGAAGGGTAGAGAAACTGGCACTCAGGCAGAGCCAAACTTTCCTCCTTGTTGTTACTTTATGTTCTGCACATTTTGTATTTCTAAAGTTCAGAAATACTGACACATATATCTGCTCACATCTAAAGACAGGCAAAATTGCAGCCAAGCCTCTCAGCAGCTTAACCTCCATGGAGACCGGAGAAAACTCCAGCGTTAGGATGCGGCAAATGTTCCTGCCACAGCGTGTCTCCCTCAAAGGTCTAAGATTCACATCACCAAACTGCTATCTTGGCAATTCTGTCTGAACCAGAGAAAATGCAGAAATTATTGTCTTTGCCACCCAATAAACATGACAGTGTATGCCAAGCTGATCTGGGAACAGCACAATGCCACGGGGGAAAAAAAGGCCTCAGCCGGAATAAGAGACAACGTATCTACTGAACTGCTAAACCTCATGAGTTTCCAATTGTCAAACCCACTTGGCAATGGCAGTAAAACCTCTGTAGTATCAGATAAAGTGCCAGAATGTGCCAGTATTGTAATAAAATTCATACCAGAAAAGTGTTTTCTCTTGCTACTAGAACTAACAGTTGACCAGAAGAGAGGGGGGGAAAGCAACACTTTCCTGTTCCCAGTTTCCCACTCACTTTGCAAGCTTGGCAGATTGGCATCTTCCGGTTTGGTTTTCAGCAAATGAGGAAGCCGTGTGTACCTGTATCCAAATCCACAGCCCTAGAGGGAAAGGGGGAAGGGGGGGAAAGGGTGCTTGGTTCCATTACTTTTCACAAGGAAATCTGAGACTCTCTCACCAGAAATAAGTGTGCAAACAGTAACAGGAGAATTCATGCAGAGGGCACCTGATGGTTTTAAAGCAACCTGACCCTGCTAAACCAGCTGAGAAACAATAGAAATAATCTATCCTTACACGCCACAGTCGTACAAGAATCCAGTTAGTCTGTGCCCAAGGTCTTTGCTCATATGGGGCCAGCAGATTCCTCATCATGGATACTCGCCTGCCAAAATAAGACAAACAATTAGCTTTTCAAAAGGGGGAGAGAAATACAAAGCAGGAGAAGAGTAGAAATGCAATGTGAAAAAGTAGAAGAGGCCATTTTCATGCATGCAAGAACCATAGAGAATTACAAAACTTGTGCCTAACCTAAGGAAGAGAAGAGGCAACCTGTTCTAGGACATACATTTTTATTCAGGGAAGAAAGAACCAAGCACTTACTGATCTTCTGGAATTCTCTCTACGGCCCGAAGTGAGTGGGGATAGCAAACGTAGCTGGCTAATGCTTGCATTAGGGAGTCTCTAATATCTGAATATAAAAATAAAAGAGAATTTTAATGAGACAGAAAATCTGACTGTGACTCTGGTTACAAGAATGCATTTTTATTGGAATGATGGTAGATAAGACAAGAAGCCAAGGGAAAGGGCTAAACAAGATATAAATGATTTCATTCTGCATTAGACTGAAATTCTATAAATAAAAGAAGCAGCACCCCCATTGCTATTCCCAAAATGACCACCGGAAATCAGAGAGCATTCGATAACCATGAATTTAGTCTGCTGTTTTTATTTCTCCATAGCCCATCATGGACATTCTACTGAGCTTCAGATCACTCTTGGTATTGTTTTGAAAGCCTCCGTAAGAATCTCTGACAAAAATTATCTCTCCCTTCACAGAAAGAGAGGATCACAAAAAGAGATCAAAAAGAGGAGAAAAATAAACGGTTCCACCCAGATTTGTTTTTAATCCTCCCTAGTATTTCTGTCACTGCCAGTAATCAATTTGGATATAGTTCCCCACTCCCCATTAGCCCTGGCTTACAACCAAGGAAAGACATCCCTTTAAAGAAGAGTCACCTACCTGTGCCTACAATTCTTGGGTCAGCAAAATGCTTGGCTAAAATGGCAGCAAGGCGTGTCAATGTATCTTCATAGCCTGAAAAAAAAGGTCCAAATACTAAAAACTGCAAATGTATAGAAAAATTCTGTACCTGCATTTTCACCAGTACAATGCTATAGAACAGATGTCTACAATTAGCTTTCTTATTTACTGTAGTCTTTGTTTTGGATTCCTGGGAGGCAAACCAGAATTCCAGCTTTTCGTGATTAAAACAAAAACAAAGGCTAGCAAGTCTGTGTCTTTCCCCACTCAAGGCAAATTTACCAGGCAAATGACTGATGTAACTGATGTTACATGACTGATGTTTATACTGAGATAATTTTATTTAGTATGGATTTTCCTGGATACACACATGAGCGTCTCTAGGAATAACATTTTCATTTATATGGACACTTTATGAAAAGCTTTATGTGTTTCTGGATTATTGCAATAAAGACATAACACATTTTATGTAATGTTGATTTTTTTACACATTTCAATCCCATGTAGAACCAGCTACCTGACATAACATCAGTCTTCAAACAAGCACAAATATTCTTATTTAAAAATAATATTTGACAACAAACATTAATGTATGAATTTCAATTACCCCCAGTGTTAGATTGTGAAAATGGTTATACTTGTTACTCCAAAATTGGGGTGAAATACCAAGAGGAACATTAAGGCAGAGGAACACATACAAGACATTCAAACTGGGAACATCAAACAGAATCTAGAACAACCTGTCCAAATTATCTTGGTTAATTATCTATAATTAATTTCAAGGGCCAGAGTGCATAAAAAAACTTCCAATCTACAGTAGTCTGTGGTGAGATATATCTCTACATACTGTAGCATTTGATAAGAAGGGAGGTAAATTTTACATTCATTCCTAAAAAGAGCAACTGCAGAAAACATGACAGAATCCAAAACTAAGGAGAGAAGGCATTTGTAAAAAGGGAACAAAAAGAAACTATTTTCCGTTCTAGGAAGGAAATATCTTAAGATTTTTTTTAAAAAAAGTCTTTCTCCATTTCAATAATGGGAAAACAAAGAAAAAATTCTAAGGAAAATAAGTCCATATCTATTAAGCCTATATTTTATTACCTTTCCTGGTTCTTAGGAAGGGACAGGAAGTAACTTTCATTTTCTTATTTAAGTGAAAATAAATAAGGAAAATATTATCAGACCTAGAATTATGGAATGGCATTTCTTCCGTAATTTGTGTGCTGTATAAGAAACATAGGATATCTCAGATGGCTGAAAAAATATCAGTGCCCTATCATACAAACATCTGTCATATGGTCCACATATCAATAATAATAGTGAAAATGTATATGCTGCTGACTCCCAGCACCTCTGGGTGGTTTATAAATTGCTAAACATATTTAAAAAGAAGGGAAAAACAAGGAAACCAAAAATAATAAAGATTGCGGAGATATGAAAACTGGATAGGGAAAATGAAGCAGAGGGGGTTACAATCCCTCTCACCAAAACACCATAACATAGGCTATTTGAATCTCAGGGGAACCCTCACTCCATTTCCACAAGGGCCATTTAACATGGGTTTGTTTATTTTAGCAGGAAAAAAGTTGTTGGCAAAATGAAGTTGGTGCCAGATGCCAGATTCTGTGTTCCCGTGTCTGTTTTACCCATGCTGGATTCTGCATGTGAAACATAAACATTCCTGCTTAAAAGATATCCTCACCTGGAAGTTCTTCCATGCTGTTAACAGGACTGAAGTAGTTCTTGAGAGCACTGTAGCTATTCATTGCTACACTTAGGTAAAACTCAGGCATGAAGGCAAAGAGGGAGCCAATTCTGTCTCCATGTTCAATGGTACGAATGCACACCCGCAACAACCAGTATATATCTTGCATCTTCTCCTGTAAGGGGGAATTCTGAGTCAATTTGTACTTCAAGTAGCAGAAAAAGTATATATGCAACAGATTGGAAGAGAACTAATTTGGTGTACCGTAGTAGTTAAGGCATTAGACTAGAAACTGGGAGACCATGAGTTCTGGTCTTGCCTTAGCCAGCTGGGCCAGACAATCTCTCCTAGCCCTGGGATAGACACAAGGGAAAAATCTCACTTCCAAAAAAACCTTAGGGAGAAACTGCAGGGACTAGTTCAGGCAGTCACCAGGAATTAACATTAACTTGAAAACAACATACACACAAAAAGATTAGAACTTCTTTATAAGTTAAACATGTATCCATTTAATGGAGTCATAGCTGACCAAGAATGCCAGTTGCACAAGAGAGAGACTGGTGGAGAGAGTGAGAACCCCACTCCTTCTAATCCAGCCCACTTACTTTTCATGCTAATCACTGAGCAAAAAAAGTCTTTACTTCTACAGCCAGCACAGAGATGAAGTAAAAGAGGGAGGGAAACTGAATGATTAGTCTCTCCTCTACCAGCTGGTTGATTGAAGTCACCTTTTTATTACTTCCTTAAGGGGGAATCCTTAGCCAGCTTGAATTTGAAAACTTTCAACTCTGAGCAGCCTGTTGCTATATTTTTTTGCTAACAGGTCACATTTATGGCATTTATACAAATCTGGATTGATAACAATTGTAACTTTCAAAGTAACTGAAGAGTTCAAGAATATCCTACATTAAAACTTTCTTGTTAAACTAAAGGAAAAATCAGTTTGTTATTAATGTGCACAATTCTTTCATAATAAAAATTCTACAGATAATTTTGCAGGAATAAAGTGTGTAAACACAGGAAGCAATAGCAGGACTTCTCTTAATTTTTTTAGACTAGAGTTGGACTATCTGAGCCAGATGTAACCATGGCATTCTAGAATTAAAGTGCATTCCCTCTCACCTTTGAATAAATAGTAACATTGATCCAAGCAAGTCGGCGACTCAAGTGATTCAGCTTTTCAGAAAAAACTTTTTGACTCTTCAGTAATTCTTCACAGATATCTCTTCTCTGAATTGAAAACAGAATGAACAATATCTGTTCCAGTATACAAGATTACACATACAGTATAATTCCCCAGGTACTGAGGGCAGGCCATTAGTGTTTATATTTGCCTTAATGTGGTTTTAGTTGGTTTTTATTTTAATGTAAGTCTTTGTTTTTGTTTGTTCACCACCTACATTTTCAGGAATAGATGGGTGGATAGATAAATTAGATATTCAAAACTCTTAGTAAGTTATCCAGGACTTATTTATTTATTTAATAAGATCCTGTAGCTTTAGGTATATATCTGGCACATATCTCAGGCTGATAAGATGCAGAATCCAACAGTGCTTTGGATGTATTTGTGGCACAATGGCAAGGGAAAAAAAGAATTCTCAGAATGACTGGGACAATCATCAACAGCAAAGGAACAAGCAGTCAAGAAATATGGTGCAGCCTGTCACTTGGTAAATCAGCCAAGATGGCCTTGGAAAAGATGTTCAAGTGCCATGACATATCTTTATCTATGAATATCAGAATAGTACAGGCAATGGCATTACCTGTGACACTTTATAGAGGTTTAGGTTGGATTTTGAACAAGAAGAATGGAAAAATTAATAATGCTTTTGAAATGTTGTGCTGGAGAAAACTCCTGAGAATACACAGACAGTCAGGAAAACATGTAATGGATAATTGAGCAAATGAAACCAGATATTTCATTTGTCAGGTTCAAATTATTATACTTTGGACAAAACAGGCAAAGGCTTAGCTCTCTGGAGAAGCCTCTAATGCTGGGAAAAGTAGAAGGAAAAAGAAGATAAGGACAACCAACAGCAAAATGGATGGACTCAATTACAATGATGATGAGTGAACCACTGGAAGGACCATGCTAGGGACAAATCATCACAGAGAAATCTACCTGTGGTGATCAATACGAATAATACTGAGTTGGTAGCACAAAATCAATTGTATTAAATTAGAAATCCATAAGTGTTAATCAAGGTTATGTCCAATGAATGGCAATAATAACAGAACCACAGCTTTGTGAAAAAATATACCATAATCTTAATATGATTCGGGAAAAATGGATTGCTAGATGACACAAATGAATGATTGGGAATAAGAGTACAAAAGAGAGTACAAAATGAGTCCAACTACAGGTGTAGAAACAGAATGATTTTTGCATTTATTTCATCCTCCCCCTTATCGTCTGTCTTTAATTTATTTTCCTTGCTAATATTTGCCCCATTTCTGGGCTTTGCATATTTCCCCTAAAAGCAATATGAGAATGTAAAAGCTCAGTCACAATGGTAGATTGTATGTTATACTCAGTGAAATACAAAGGTGTCAACTGCCTTGGCTCAGAGTAATATACGTCAAATAACATTCAAAGAGAATTAGAGATACAATCTTGTGAAAAAGGAAGTACATGCTCTTTAAGATCTATGACTTTATATATCAGGACATAGTAAAAATCACCTGGTTCTTGGCAGTGCTTAAAAATAAATACAACCTCACATAAACAATAACACATGACATATTCCACCTTGTTATCATTTATTTCACAAAAAGAAAGCCAAAATGGAGAAGCCACATGCTAAAAACTAACTACAGCTTATTATTCAATAGCTTGTAGAACCACCGCTAGCATAAATAACATGAAATAATCATTTTCTATATCAATCTTTATCAATCTCTCATATCATTGTGCAGAAATTCTACCCTAATCTTCTTTACAACATTGCTTTAGTTCATTGAGGTGTATGGGCTTTTGTTTATGAATGCTTTGTTGAGGTTCCACCACACCATTTCAATTGGACTGTGATCTGGACTTTGACTGGACCACTGCAGTGCCTTGATTCTTTTCTTTTTCAATCATTCTGTTTTAGATTTGCTGGTGTGCTTGGGATGACACAATGTTGACCAAGCTTTAGCTGTCAGACTAATTGCCTGACATTTGACTCTACAATACTTTGATGTATAGAGGACTTCATAGTGGACTTAATAACTGCAAGGTGCCCAGGTCCTGTGGCTGCAAAACAAGCTCAAATCATCACCCATCCATCACTGTGCTTGAGGGTTTGTATGACATGTTTGTGCTGATATGCTGTGTTTGGTTTTCATCAAATGTGGCACTGTGCATTATGGCCAAACCTCTCCACTTTGGTCTCATCTGTCCAAAGGACAGTGTTCCTGAAGTCTCATGATTTGTTCAGATGCAACTTTGCAAACCTAAGCCACGCTGCCTTTTTAGAGAGAAGAGACAACCCTTCCAAACAAATCAAAGATGAAGAGTCGAGAGATAGACGAGACGCACTGAACTTCAAATGCTTTATTAGCAAACAGTAACATGTAAAAAACAGCAGCGGCTGGGACTCAAGCGGCTCTCGGCTCCCAGCCACTGACAAACCTTTAAACTTCCCGCGCAAACCGCGCGATCAGGGATTGGCCCTGCACTCCTTTGAATCGATTGGCTCGGAAGCCTGTCGATCAATACTTAACAAAAGACTTGTTCAGTTTTTTCCTAATTCTACTATCATGAATGTCAACATTTAACATGCTGTGGCCCATAGAGTCTGAGATGTAATTTTTGGATTTTTTTGCAATTTCTCTGAGCATTGCACAGTTGGACCTTGGGGTGAATTTGTTGCGATGTCCACTCCTAGAAAGACTGGCAACTGTCTTCAATGTTTTCTACTTTTGAACAATTTTCCTCACTGCAGAATGATGGGTTTTAAATTGTCTGGAAATGGCCTATAACCCTTCCCAGATTGATGGGCAGCAACAGCTGCTTCTCTAAGATCATTGCGTCTATGATCACAATGTCTATGGCATTGTGTTAACACATATTTCAGTGCTGGGGACCAGCAATCCCCTAAAACACCAGCTTTTATCTAGGTAGTCACATATTATGATGATCAATTGATCAAGGACACTTGATTAGCAATACCTGACTACTACTTAGGCCCTTCATACCTATGGAAGCGGTAAGGGTGTATTTAGGTTTTCACACATGATTTCTCCATTTTGGCTTTCTTTTTGTAAAATAGATAAAGCTGTGTAATAATGTGTTGTTCATCTGAGGTTTTATTTATCACTTTTAAGAACTGCTAAGGGCCAGATGATTTTTGCTATATCCCGATACGTAAAACATAGAACTCAATACTTGAATAATTCTAAGTGAAGACATACAGAAGGGAAGCAATTCCTGTTTCATTTAAGGAAGTGATTATACTGGGTGGAAATACTGCATAATGGTCTCTACATGTTTTAGGAAGGCTCCATAAAATAATTCTGATTTCTTTCTTGAACCTAAACTAACTGAAAATTTACTTAAGCATTGTTCTCAAAGAAATGATACAAACTTTTCCCAAAGAACAAACTGGAAAGGCAGCACAGAGAAGAGTTTCTTACCCTTTCTGGGCATCGGCTGACCTTTTCTTCAGTATCTTTCAATGCCATAGCATACTCATTCACATCATCAGAAACACCTACCATCTGAAATACAATTAAATGTCAGTAATACCAGCTAGATATTTCTTAATACATTAAAGAAAAAGGTGGGATATTTACCAAAGGTAAAAGAAAAATGCTGAGTGAGATCAGATATTTTGGAATTCCCAGAATCAGTTCTTACCAGTGGAAAATTAACATTTTGAAGAATGAACTGCAAATCAGCGACAGACCCCTCCTGATGGCAGGGTGCTGCCAACAGCAATAAAACAATATGCTGGAGAATGCTCTCTAGCTTTCCTCCACATGCTACTTTCTCACTTGGAACCCTACTTGCCTTTGAGTAATTTTCTATCAGCCAGGTCTGTTTCTAGCTTTGGGAGTTTAAGATTCTCTGCAGCTTCTGCTTCTCAAATGAAAAATATTAGATACCTATTGTTTTACTGATTCTTGCTGACCAAGAATATGGATGCCTCACCATAAGGTACGGCATGAGGCAAAAAGTAGGTGAACCATTATTACAAATCTAGCACTTCCCACCCTTTCTCAGTGGATCCTCATTTCCTTATTAAGTGAATTCTCAACCCAGTTCTAAGAGTGAGACACAATTGGGAACCCCACTAAAATGAATCCTGCTCACCTTACCAAGCTGCTGATGCACGCTGAGGTTGTACATCATGACTATTCCATCCAAGATTTCCAGGAGAGAATTCTTGGTTATTGGTTGATCTGGCTCTTCAGTAGGTTTCCCCAATAGAAGACCCTCATTTCCACGGCTACCTTCAACTGTCATAAAAACAAAGAAGAGTTTCTAAGCAAGCCACTGCTAAGCATAAGCATTTTTTAACTGTGAAAAGAGTATATGTACTTTCCTGAATGGAAATGTTGATGTTTTAATCATGCATTTCATTCATGCTACATTAAAACTAAATCTTAATTTAAAAAGTCTATAGTTGTTTTTTCATTCTTCCACACACTCTCCTCTTTCTTTTCAACCTGTATTTCAAAGGAATGAACTTTGCCTCTTTTCTCCTCTTCCTCCTCTTCAGCTTTGTTAGAGTAATTAAATTTCATTAGTTTTCTATTCTTTACTTGCTACTCCAAAACAATCTGCAAGTGCAATGCAATTCTCATAATCTTTCAGGCAGAAGGCACAAAGCTTGCATTACAGTCATAGGGTTCCTTATAACCTGTTCCAAATACCAACTAAAAAGAGGTATAAATCTTGTCCTTCAGTAGAACACTCCATGTCCTACTTCTGACACATTATGCAAACACCGGCTCCCTTGAAAAGGCACTGGGAAAAATGTAAGAAAAGAGAAGGATTACCAGAGCAAGACGGATAAGCTCAGTTAAAGTGACAATGATTTGTACCATTGACAGATTTGAAAGAACATGTTAGGGCTAGATTGTTCGTGTGTGTGTGTGTGAAAATCTATGTTGTGGCTAAGAGTCAAAATTTAACGGCACATAACCAGTGACTATTGAAAACTTGCTTCCACTTGCAGAGTCATGCATACCAATTATTTGAAGGGTTTCCCCTCCCTCACCTATATTTTTATAAATCTTCTTTAGGGCTGTTATTGTCAGAATACAGTTATATATTACTCACTGTCCTCCTCTGTCCGTTGTTCCATGTTCAATGTACGGACTTTAACCTTCTCTATGGAAGCTGATGATCGTCTTGGGGTCATCAGGCTCACAGCTGCAGTACTGAGAAAACGGTTAGCTCGCCCTAAGGTGGGAGAACTGAGCCAGCTTGGCCTGGCCAAGGCTCCCCCAATTGCCAGTGCAGCGGCGGGACGCTAAGATATAGAGAGAAGGAGAGAGAAAGAGGGAGGGAGGGGGGAGAGAGAGACAGAATGAGAATGAGAAAGATGGGGTGAGCTTCATCTCAATTTATAAAAAGCCAGTTTGAACCCTGCACAAATCTTTGATACTCAAATAGCTAATCAGAATATTACCATTCACAAAAAATATTTTTTAAACATCTCCAAATCTAGGGAATATCTGGTGGTCTCATACAGTCAGGACTAATTAGAATAAAGCTACTGGAAAGCTATAGTAGGAAGTACAATTTGTATTCTTTTCAGTGTATTACCAATAGCAAAGAGTAATTTGATGTTTTTTTTTTCCTGTCAGTGGACCATACTTGGTTTGGTGGGCTTCTTTAAATCTTGTAAGCATCTCAGAGTCACTTATGTGAGATGGATGTTTATATATATATATATATAATGGAAATATATACATACTTTGAAGAATGCATGGTTATGACAGGAATCCATGTCTTTGCTTTCTGCATCCTGAGCACTGGAAACATAGGAGGATTTCCTATTTTTCCTCTCCTCCCTTTTCCAAAAGATGTTATCACCATAGAATCTTTTTGCAAAAGATTTATTCAGCAAAATCCACTTCACTGAAAAAATTCTAAGCTGGAACTGGAGTCAACAAGATTCAAACTGAATCCAAAAGGGTTAAAAAAATGAAAGGTACATTACTCAGTACCATCACTACTTCCCCTGCAAAGGACATAGGATGAGGATGTTTTTGAGAAGAGCCGTTACGAATGTTACTCCAGCACTGAGAAAATCTATAGCCAAACGTTATAGCTTGCTCTGCCTTCAGATCTGTTCCAAATCCAATAGCTTTGAGTCGGCATACTTCACGTCTGAATGCCTTGTTAGGATTGCATCTGACTGCTTTACCACCTCACAATTTGAGAATATTTATTTTTCCTAGGTTTTATTTACACATTATAACTTATAAGGCTGCCCATCTTGGCATGTTTTTTCACACCACTTGTTTTCCCCTCACTACTCAAAACAATTTCTACAAGCTTATCAAGAACTTTTCACTGCTGCTACCAACTTTAATGAGACTTTGACCCATTTTAGGCACCATTCCTAAGGCTCACTTGTGCTGTTGACACTGCTGATTCTTCATCTTCATCAAGATCATCCATTGTCACAGCCTGAAGTTCTGCAGGATCAATTACAATATTCACCTTTGAGGCCAAATCATCTGTGAGAATAAACAACGCAATGATATTGCTAGGTACAGTTGTTTGAACACTTTCCTTTTCCCCTAACTTGGTTTTCCATTTTATTTTCCACTAGTAGAAGGACAAATAGCAATATGATAAGAAATTTTTAAAACAGGATTTGTACATTAAGGATATTTTTCAGGATTAACACCACAGGGGAAGAGCAAAAGAAATCTGAGTCATCCCATGACATTTCTGAATTGACATAACCCTGTGAATTTGCTGTTTCAGTTACTAATGCTTTGGATAATAAAGGTGTCCCTCGCACATATGTGCTAGTCGTTTCCGACTCTAGGGGGCGGTGCTCAGCTCCATTTCAAAGCTGAACAGCCAGCACTGTCCGAAGACGTCTCCGTGGTCATGTGGCTGGCATGAGTAAACACCAAAGGTACGCAGAACGCTGTTACCTTCCCACCAAAGTTGGTCCCTATTTTTTCTACTTGCATTTTTACATGCTTTCAAAACTGCTAGGTTGGCAAAAGCTGGGACAAGTAACGGGAGCTCACCTCATTACATGGCACTAGGGATTCAAACCGCTGAAATGCCAACCTTCCGATTGACAAGCTCAGCTATCTTACCCGCTGAGCCACCGTGTCCCCTAATGCTTTGGATGGAATGACACTAATTGGGGCTTAAGTGCTCATTTGGTGCCTATTTCTTAAACCCCCAAAACATCATAGATTTCTCACATGTGCAAACCGATCGGAACCTGTAGTGTTATAATATCTGCTGTTCCTCTTGCTCTACATCTAGTAAGGAGGTGAGGTTGAACTTCCAGGCCACTCATAAGTGAAATGCCTCAGGGCCCAGCTCTCTTCCCCATGTTATTTAATATTTCAATAAGACCTGCTAGGACATGCTAACTATCAAGATCCAATCTGGGTCAATCACTGGGACCAGAGGTTTAGCCTTCCGAGCTTTCGGATTTGTCCTGGAGCCCATCTCAGGAAATTTCTCTCTAGTGGAATGTTAACTATCAGTTTAGGGTGAGGAATCATTACTAGGTTATAAACATATTAACTAGTTATAAACATTGCTCTAGCTGGATAAGTAGTGGAGAACCCAACCTGGTATCTGAAAGGCTCAAGACGGTGCAAAGCAAACTAAAACCAAAACCTAGCAAAACACAGGTAGAGTTCTAATGGCTCCATTTCAGCTTTTCTTTGCCTCTAGACGAAGCAAAAACTTTCTTGAGGAATAGGTGCCAAACGTAGGAGTTCTCTTGAACTCATGGCTCCTGCTTTAATCAGCAATAGAGGACTTGCCTAGGGAAGCCTCTGTCCAGCTTTGGCTGGTATGGTCCTTTTGGGAGTGGAAAGTCCTGATGACAGAGATTCATGCCATCGACACCTTGAGACTAAACCATTATATTGTACTTTGTTTGGGTCTGCATTTGAAAATTACCCCCAACCTGCAATTGCACACTTTCTAGTTGGTTCCAGTTTCACAAACATTGTGCCAGTTGCCAGTAGGATTCTAAATACAATTCAAAGGCAACTGTTAACCAAACAACAACAAAAACCCTGCAATGGCTTGGCTGCCCATTATCTGCCCACTCTTTGTGTTCCATTAGGGAAGGGATAATTCAGGTACCCGTCCCCAAACCAGAAGTTAAAAGGGTGGAGCCCTAGTGACAAGTCTTCTCAGGGGCTGCTCCTGAGTAAGGAGATAACTAATTTCCAGTAATCCAAATGGCCTCCTTCATGTTGAGTTAGGAAGTTACTGAAGATTGTTTCATTTTGCAGACATTGTGAACTAAATGGTTGCCTTTTTACCCACAGAAGAGAATATTTGTAGCCTTGGATTGAACTTTGGAGTCATTGATGCTCTCTGAGCATGGTTATTTTCCTGCAGACTTTTCATTACCCAACCAGGATGCACTTAAAATGTTACCTTCTTGGGTAATAAAATGTCTGCAAAAAACCCAAGCTCAGGGAACACCAAAGGTTCCACAGATTTTTTTAAACGAGTCTATGATTTTTGTTATATTTTTAACATGCAGCATTTTAGCCAAACATTTTACTAGCACTTTTATATTTTAGAAGAAAAATTGTGAATCATCTTAGTGTCCTGTGACAGAGCATGAATGACAGAGCACACTGTTTTGTCCTTAAAAGGGCAAGGACAGAATAAAATGGCAGCCTCTTATCTTTCTAGGCTTTACATATTGAGTCATCTTATATAGCTTGGTAAGATAATAATTACATTAGAATGTTCTATTTAAAATGCAACTAAGTCATCAGTTTGGATGACTTATTAAAACTATTTTTTCAGTATCATCCAAATCATATCTGTGCTGAGGGTTGTAATTTAGTGCTTTTGTTATGAGTCTGAAATCGCAAATTTTCCTAGAGTGGCTTATTGTCCCGAGGACTCTTTCATTTAGGAGAACATCTGCAGAATGCTTCAAACTGAGTAGCTTCTATTTAAAATTCAAAATGAAATACAGTTTCCAAGAAAGGTTATGAGCAGAGAGAACATGGCTTCTGATGGTTACGTCAGATGCTCAATTAGCACCTGCCAGTTAATAGCTACTAGTGATGTTTTAATCTCAAATTCCTAACAGTCAGCAAATTGAAAGTATAACAAGGCAGGAAAAGCATGGAGAGCACGGTTTTTGGAATTCTTCCAACCTTTTATCAGCAGATCAGTTCTAGATTATGAGATCAGGAGGGAGGAAAGGAGGCATAAAATGGCAGAGTCACCAATACTTTAAGATACTGCTCAAGTGCTTTTCCCAAAGGGACATTACTGGGAAAATGTTTTTGGATTTTTTTTCTCTTCAGCCCCAAGTCACATCTGCACATTTTCAAACTTGGTTCCCCCCCTTTTTTTTTTCCTTTTGGTTTTTCTTTCCACACCAAACCTGGTCCTATTGGTTTGGAGAAAACTATCCCATTGATGGATAAAGAGCATTTGGAATTAAACCCACATCTTTTATATATTAAAAATAAACAATATTTTTATTTATAGAAATGTATAAATATTATTCATTTTTAATTAAATACGCATAATGTGTCAAAAGAGTCACTTGCCTTTCAGAGTTTTCTTGAGATGAGATATGAGCCCCCCAAGACGCTGAAGGTCGAAGTAATCCACCTTCCCATTATAAAAGAGCTGAGGGGGAACATAAGCATCTGCATAAAATACAGACATGTTATCTAGGGTGAAAGGAATAGTATTCTTTGATAATAAATAATTGAGATGGCTATGAATTACCTATAGATTTTTAGGACATGTTTTTGAATACTGCTTTAAAAAAGCAATCTAAGTTATAACTGCAGAATGAAATATACATTGAGACAATAGATTCCTATGGTTTTAAAGCAGAAACATAAAGCATCACATATATCACAGGGTTGCAAAAATTGGAAAAGGGAGCAGTGTAAATTTAGTTTAAGAAATATATTAATTCTTTTCAGAACAGGCAACTTTCAAGAGCTAACTTTTTAAGATTATGTGCAAATTTCTGGTTTAAAGTATAGTACATAGTTTAGTACAGTTCATGTTTCAGAGTGTGTGCTAATTTTGGCCAACACTTTCAACTTTGCCTCGTACTCTATTTTAACTGTTCTTCTCCTCACTTTTTGAGTACAGTTTCATTGTGAGAAGAGAGAATGTCAGCACTTTTTAAAATGACAATCTTTCTGAACATTAACTATGACCCTCCAAATATCATGATCTAATTTGTAATTTTGGGATAAAAAAGATCAAGGATATCTTATCAAACCACTCTAGAATCCTTTAAGTCAGAAATTAGTTTTAGTAGAAAAGCCCATACTTTCAGTCATATGCCAATATAGATGCTGTCATATTTTTCAAAGATAAGGACATTTTACCTTCACTACTCAGCGCTGATGCATTCTTCATCTTATGTTCATCCCAATAATGCCTCAAGGCTGCTATGAGTCGATGCAAGAAACATACCATATATTCTGGAGGACATAACACGGTCAGATTCTAAAGGCAAAAAAAGTGCAACAGTCCTCTGCAGTTAACCTAACAGTTTCAGGAGTAATGCTAGGTATCTCGATTCACTTAAACATGCATGATACATTCCTTTTTTGTATTTCCTCAAGCAGGACACGCCTATTGATGGAATACATCCATACTGATTTGTGCCTGTTTCCCCACCAAAAAAAATGCATCTCTTTTTATTTGAAGCAAAGGAATTGTGTACATCAGAAAAAGACATGGGGGAAGGGGAGGCAAAACATCAGAATGAGTCAAAAAGAATGCAGTATTTCTCATTCTATCATGACATACTGCTCTCAGGACAGGCACCATATAGTATTAAAAATGAATTTCTTAGGAATGTTCAAGCTCCCCTATATGAGCATTGCTATGAAAAAAAAAGAAAAAGAAAAATTCTAACCAGAAACATTAATTCTTTGTGTGTGTGTGTGTGTGTGTGTGTGTGTATGCATGCATGCATGCATGCATGCATACATACATACATACATACATACATACATACATACATACATACATACAT
>JANHFP010004462.1:10748-21087 GCA_032468135.1 Calamaria suluensis | reverse complement strand
GTTATGAACTTAGCAGAAATGGCAAAAATTTCGGCTTATTTAAAGGACAATACAAATGAAAAATATAGACAGATTTATTATAACAATATAGGTAGCCTCAAATTTCCATTGAATAAGCAAGGCAGTTTTTATGTGGACTATGCCCCCTTCCCCCTTCTGTGGCCTTTTTCTAAAAGCACAGTTGTTAAAGAGAATCAGCACTTTTTTTTTTAAAGTGAATCACGGTCATTAAGTGAAGTTAGCGCTCCCTATTGGCTTTGCTTGTCAGAGGTCGACTTGGAATGTTGCAAATGGCGATGAAATTATTCCCGGACAGCGCAACTGCCATAAATATATGCTAGCTACCAAGTGCCTGAATTTTGATCACATGACCATGGGGATGGTGCAATGTTCATGGTCATAAGTAATTTTTTTTTAATGCTGTTGTAACTGCTCACTAAACGAATGGTTGTAAGTTGAGGACTATGTATGGATTGTCATGCCATCTACATTTGGCTTTAATGGTACTTTAACCTACTAGACTATGTTTCATTCGATTTCATGAAGGAAATTTTGCTTTGTACATTATTTCAAATGAGAATTTTGGAAAAAGGCACATGGGTGGCAATGCCATCCTGCACATATGTAGTCAGGAAGGATGAAGGAACCTATATTCCATTACGCTACTCTCTCTTTCTCCCTCCAGCAATCTGCAGGCCTTCTCAGCTTCCCATAGTTTAAATATATCTCAAAGGAAACTCGGCACTAATGTATAATTGTTAACAACTTAACAAATGTAATTCTTTTAACTTGGTTTTTCCAAACTTCCCATTTTATTTTTTCTATTTTCCCATTTTTGATCAGTATGAACCTTTGTGACTAAGGGAATTAGGATTATCTAACCTAAAAAAAAGAAGACTGATAGCAATCTTCCAGTACTTGAAGGTACTGGAATTTCTTCTGCAAAGCACCTGAGGGCAGGACAAGAAGTAATGGGTGGAAGATCATTAAAGAGAGATCCAACCTAGAACTAAGGAGACATTTCCTGACAGTGAGAACAATTAATCAGAGAAAGACTTGCTCCCAGAAGTTATGGATGCTCCATCCCTGGAAGTTTTCAACAAAAGACTGGAAACCACTTATCTGGAGTGGTATAGGATCTCCTGCCATGGTCAGGATAGATTCCCTCCATCATGATGTGCCCCTAATCCAGTTTTCCAATGGTGTTCCCATTACCCCTGTAATCGAGTCTCCCACTCTTTGCAATGCTAACCCAATGGTGCCACAGGATAGTCAACACAAGCATTCCAGTTGGTCTCAGCACCCACAACTGCAGAATAATATTATCCACTTCCCAGAAGACAAGCCAAATGTTGTCTTCCAGCTTTATCAATACTCACAATACAATAGTCAAGGTGGTGCAGTTTTTCATCAGGTCTTGAATGTATGGGACAGAGTTCTCTGTGAAGGAGTTATCTTGAAGATCTAAACTGTAAAGCATGTGACTAGTTCTGAGAACAGCACAAAGCTCTTGGGCACAAGCATCTGTGAGGTAATTACGATCAAGTCTGGCAAAGAGAAAATTAGAAGCCACATTACAAGTTTGCTCAATCTTTTTTGATAAGAGACACACATAAATTCATGTATGTGGGTGTGAGAAACAAATTATTACAGATGGTACTCTTCCATCCCTACCTCATTTTAAGCAATTATATTTGAATTAACCCTTGTCTGATGTGACAGTCTTCCTGATCTAAATATTGCCCTATGCTGTAGACTTGATTCAGCAAATGTTACCACAGATACAAGCCAACACTATCTAGCTTGTACCCTTAAGTGATAAATGCATGGTGTTGGTGTTTATCCATTAAACTTGTGAAAAAATCACCTTGTCATTTGTACTCACTGTGAAGCCAAGTAGGCAGTTAATGCTACTGATCCCCTCCCAGGGCTAAAATGTAGCAAATCTCACAAAAAATTCACCCCCCCTAGTACTGACACATTGATGATTAGAGTCATTGTTAAATCCCGATGCATAAAAGTGTTCAAAACAATTCATAAACTCCTGTGGATATCAGGTGGTCAAAATAGACTTGAAGATTCAGTACAAGAAATACCTAGACTTTCTCATTAAGTTATGCTTCATCCAGCCTAAGAGGAACATTGGAAAAAAATTGTAAGCAGCAGAAAGCAAACGTCCAAGCAAAGAATCCCTTTACTCCAGTTTACTGAGGGCAGGCCTTCAGCTGTAGCCTGTAATTGAAGATGATCATTGATTTTTCTACGTTTCTTAGTAGTTGGCTGCTGCTTTGGAGTTCTCTAGGAATGGCTCATCCTCTCCTCACCCCTGCCTTGCTCTTTACTATTCACATTGATTAATTGACTGCTCTGAACATCAATTCTGAGTAACTAATGCCTAATTAATTACTTTAGAATTTCACCCAATTGGCTGCTAGTTATCAGGATGGATACCCAATTCTTCCAAGACAAAACTATGCCCCCAATTGTTTAGATGTGCCTTTGCTCCCTTATTACTCACTTCAAATTAGCCAAATTGCCCAGTTGCTTCAGAATGGTACAGAGAACCTTCACTCCTGAATTTCCAAGTTTGTTATCTCCAAAACTGCAATGTGGTTAAAAAGAAGAAAGTGGATATGTAGCAATACCAGTGGATAGAATAGAAAACAAATAAATGGAAGAGATCACAAAGTATTAATTGAAGTTTTAAAAATTATGGCATAAACTATCTGTGATGGCCCCAGTGGTTATTGATACACTGTGCACCATACCCAAAAAAATCTTGGATAGCACTTTACAAAATCTACACATTGACAACATTTCCATCTGTTACAAAAGTTACAAAAGACCACACTGGTTGGATCTGCACATATATTATGCTGATATATTATGACATCTTGGGAAGAACTCAGTGAGTATGTAGGTCAACACCAGCTAAAGAACTGTCAGCTGTGGTTTCACAGTGTTGTGTATATAATAATTCTGCAGAACAAAATCATAAATGGTTCTTTCAAAATGTGAGAAGAAAGCACAATTAGCAAAGGCAGGATCAAAACATGAAAAGTTCTTAAAAATCTCAGCTTCAGTTTTAGTTTGAATTTGGAAACAGGAAAGGATGGATCACTTACTCTATAGTTGTGCAGTTCTTAATTCCTGGAGCCAAAGCCTTGATGTGATGTGAGTTCAACCTGCAGATACTTAAGGTAAGGGAATGATCCTCAATTGTACTATGTTGCAGACAAAACGCCAAGACTTTGCAGTCTAACACGGACAGCGTGTTGAAGGAAAGGTTAACAATTTGGAAGTGATGCATCACACGCTTTGCAAATTCTGGCTCCTGGCTCTCAAACAAGCAGTGAAAAAAATTTAGCAGGAAAGAGCATTTTTGAACAAGTTTCTTAACAGCTACTTCTTCTGCTTTCTGTAATAAGAGAGGCTTTACAAAGTCAGAAGTCTTGCATTGCAGGGTTTGCTCAAAGAAGATGTGTGTCCTTTCATTTGTCAGGCCAAATATGAAACATACAGTTAGTGCAAAATGTCGATTGTTTGGCATCTCCCATTCAACCAATAGTCTCTGCAAGTCGGCCATAATGTGATCCATCTCTTCTGTTGACTCTGCTGGCAGTATATACCACATGGCAGCAAAAAACTCTTGAAAACAGAGATGGAAAAAACTGTAGAGACTGCGCCTGCCCAAACCTGTCCTGAAAGCCTTTTTCTCTAAAAAGAGGTCCTTAAGAGCTGAAACATCCAAGCAATGTTCTTTGAGATCCTGCTCTTCAAAGAGGATTTTTTGTTGCATTATGCCAGCTCTGGCCAAAGAACAAAGTTTTCTGAGCTCATTTTGAGGGGAGGTTCTCCATCTGGGATTATCATGCTTAAGAAGAACATGAGAAAACTGCAAAAACACTTTTGTTGTGGTATCCAAGGTGCCTGCAATCTCATCTTCAGTTTCCAGTTCTATTTTAATCACAGAACAAATGATCCAGCACACCATTGGGATGAAGCAGATGGTGGACACTGCAACAGTATTTTCAATGAATCTCAGGGCAGTGTTGGCTTTCTTCTCCTCTTCAAAAAACTTGGAAAAAAATTCACGGCGACCTTTTTCAGAGAAGCCAATGATCTCGGCGAACTTGGGACACTTCAAGCATTGCTGCAGTCTCTCCAGAGCAGCTGGCCTTGTGGTGATTAAGAGGAAGGACTCTGGCAAGAGTATCTTTCTCAGCAGGCTGCTTAAAATACTTTCCAAAGGAGCCTCTAAATTAGGCTTCTCACACAAGTTACCTTCAGATTCTAGAAAGTGAGGAAGCTCGTCAAAACCTTCAATGATAAAGAGCAGTTTTTCAGGGTGGGCTAAGATTTCTTCCACTGGGGCATCTCTGTCCTGACACTGCTCAACAATAAGTTCAGCCAAGCTGTTGGCTTTTTTAGCAAAGTTCAATTCCCTGCAACAAATGCAAAATACATAATCAAACATATCCGGATAGAGCCGCCCATCGGCCCAGTCCAGCATCATCTTCTGCACAGTCATGCTTTTCCCAATCCCTGCAGGTCCTTGCAGCACCACTGTTTTTGGAATTCCTGATTCATCTGGCTCAAATAAATCTTCAGTGTCAATTGATAAATGCTGGCTATTGGTTCTCAGGATTTCCAGGTGCAGCCTGCCAGTGGCAAGGAGTTCATGCTCCTTCTCCTTCTGGGGTTGATGCTTCTTGATGATAAGGAGCTCTGCATAGCATGAATTCAAAGGAATGTTCTCACCACACAGACTGTTCCTTTCTTCTATGTTTTTGCATTCTTCCTTCACATACTTGGCATACTTTTTTTTGTAACCTAGGAAAGTACCAGAAAATAAAGAGAAAGCCCCATCGTCTAGTATTATTGTTGTTCCTAACAACAATATCTATCAAAACAATGGTCTATCAAAAGAGATCCTCCAACTCACAGGGCTTCTTTTTCATAGCCATTTGTATCTTTCCTCCACAATTTAGTACTGTCTAGCAAAGGCTACATTGACTAGGCACTAGGAATTATGAGAGTCAAATATTTCTAGAGGGCACCAGGTTTTTTTTACATGTATTTACCACTGATTCCTCCAAAAAACTTTTTGTGCTTGTTTGTTTTGTTCGAATTGTCGAAATCAATAGAAGCATTCTGAAGCAGATGCAATACTTGTCTGCTATATTTCAAAATAGGTTGGGTACATACACATTCTAATATAGGGGTTTTTTAATCTATCATATACTAAATCTACCCTATGTTATGGAGCTTGTGTCATTCATCATATATAGAAGTAGACTTACTTAGAACCTAATTGTTAGCTATGTGGCAAAAATTAAGCTTAGATCTGTTCTCCGTAGCACAGGTCTCTAAATTATAATTTGTTTGTTAATCCAATAGTATCACAGACAAATAACAATTAACTAGTTATGTCTCTGAAAATTTTAGATTGTTTTTAGTTTTCTACGTGAAATAAGTTTCAAGTGTTAATTTTTATACTTGTATACTTCTAAAATGTCGTAACTGTTCTCCCAAAATAGAGATAAAATTATGCATTTATCTTATGGTTTATATACATTTATATTTCAAAAATGCCTTATAATGAGATGTTCACATACCCTGAATTTGATCCTTGAGCTCTGAAAAGGAAACACAAAAGTTAATTAGCATTCTTTTTATCTCTTTTCTTTTTCTTTCTTTCCTCTTTCCTTCTTTTTCTTTCTTCTCTTCTCTTTCCTTTTTTTTTCTTTTTCTTTCTCGTTTTCAGTGGTAAATATACCTAAATCAACAGCAGATATACCTAATACTCCTGCCTACTAATTTCTTCACAACAACCCTGTGAGTGATTGGGGCTGAGAGTGACTGGTCCAAAGTCACTCAGGCAGCTTTCATGCCTAAGGCAGGACTAGAACTCAACAGTTTCTTGGTTTTCCTGGCTTTGCATGGTAAGTGTCAGGACCCATAAAAGTAATGTGTTTGAGTTATGGTCTTATGGAAGAGAAAGGTGCAGTCACACTGCTTCCTTCACTGAAATGTGTATTCTCTTAGTGGGACTCCCTTAAGGTACAGCCAACAGCTACAGAGAGATTGCCCATTGCATGATACTCTTGCCCACTCTGGATCTAAATATTACGACTCTAATTATGGTTCAGCACATCCATACCTTTGCTGAGATTGGAAGCATATTTCTTGCAACCCATGCTTTCCAAGATAGTTATCATTACTGTAGCAGCTTTCTCTTCATAGAATTCGACAAGGAGCTCCACCAGATCCAATCGGTCTGCATTTTCCAACCGGCCACGTGGAATATTCTTTCCATGAGGAACTGTTACATCTCGCAGCTTAGACTTAAACTTCTTAATGTCCCTTTCCTCAAGACAGTCTAAAGTATCTACAAGCAAGTCCTTCATCTTTCCTCCTCCAGTGTCCATTGTAAGGCGATAGCCGAGCTACAAGCACCATATATGTTTTAGAGGCCAGGAAAAAAAACCCAAAGTAAATGTTAGGATTTGGAAAGGATTTTGCATAATTTTCACAGGTGGGTGGAATACAGGAATAACCAAATTACAACCTGTAGTGAAGAGGCATTTAACCACCCTGCATTCATTAATCGCCAACCACGTCTGAGTTTCAATTCATACTCAAACCAACCAGGGCCAGGCTTGGGATCATGTCTTGTCTTCTTTTAAAACATGAGCAGAAAAGGAACTCGGGCTGAGGCCATATTTAACAAGGCCTTTGGTTTGGTTTGGAGCAGTACAGGTAGTCCTCAATTTACAACCGTTTAGTGGCCATTCAAAGTTACAACGGCACTGAAAAAAGTGACTTACAACTGTTTCTCACGCCACCATTGCAGCAGGCCATAGTCACAGGATCAAACTTTAAATGCTTGGCAACTGACTCATATTTATGACTTGCACTGTCCCAAGGTCATGTGATCGCCTTTGGCGATCTTCTGACAAACAAGGTCAATGGAGATGCCAGGTTCACGTAACAACCATGTTACTAATTTAACAACTGCAATGATTCAATAAAGGTCCTAAAATGGAGCAAAACTCACTTAACAACTATCTCACTTAGCAACAGAAACATTAGACTCAGTTATGGTCATAAATTCAAGGCTATCTGTACAGCAATCTGTACTATTCAAAAAGATTGTGAAATCCCAGCTACAGAACAATGCCAGAAAGTATTTTTGGTCTCCACAGCAGAAGGTATCTTACTTCTACCAGACATTTGCTCACCAAGTAAGAAGAATGTGCTATATATCCTCACATCCTGGACATAAACTGTTTCAACTCCTACCCTCAAAACAATACTATAGAGCACTACACACCAGACCAACTAGACACAAGAATAGTTTTTTTCCTGAACGCCATCACTCTGCTAACAAATAATTCCCTCAACATTATTTTCTAAGTCTGCATTACTGTTAATCTTCTCATTGTTCCCATCACCCATCTCCTTCCACTTAGGACTGTGTGACTGTAACTTTGTTGCTTGTATCCTTATGATTTATATTGACATACAATTTGATTGCTTATCTGTATGAGTATCATTAAGTGTTGTACCTTATGATTCTTGATGAACGCATCTTTTCTTTTATGTACAGAGAGACTATGCACCAAGACAAATTCCTTGTGTGTCCAATCACACTTGGCCAATAAAGAATTCTATTCTATTCTATTCTATGTGATAGAAACAAGCAGGGCACATGGTCTGGGAAGTCAGAGCTGGTGTTAACTTGAACAGTTCCAAATTTGGTCAGATACAATTTTGGGGATCTGTGAATATAGTTAAGGGAAATTAACTATAAACCAGATTTTGGAATTAATAATAATAATAATAATAATAATAATAATAATAATAAAGTTAACTTTAGTCATGCCAAGGTTCCATGTATAACTGTTTACCTTCCCTCTATAAAATATCTAGCAGCAGTGCAATGTCTCCTTCTCTGGCTTGCCATTCAGATTTGTCCTTTATATTTTCCAGGAAAATATAGTCACTGTAATTTTATCTTTATAAGTCTACTTCTGTTGCTATCCAAATGTAAATCATATGATCTAAGTATGTCAGTCCTAAGGGTGAAAAATGGCCATAAGTCACTTTTTCCAGTGTCACAGTAACTTTCAACCGTCACCAAGCCAACTGCTGTTAACTCGAGGACTGCCTGTTCTAGCATCGGCTTCTCTATGAGTTTAGCAAGGGCAGCCTTGAAAGTTTTGCAGCTGAAAAAGTTGCAGTGAAACCAATAATAAGTGGAAGTGATAAATAAGTGGAAGTGATCAAACAAGATCACTTGTGCAGCCCAGACTTGCAAATCAGTCTCCAAAATTGGCAACTTTAAGACTTGTGGACTTCAACTCCCAGAGTTCCTCAGCCAGCTCTGGGAGTTAAAGTCCACAAGTCTTAAAGTTGCTCAGTTTGGAGACCTCTGAGCTAGAATACCATTCCTGTCTGCATTCCAGCCAACTTTGCCATAAAACGCAAACTTTATAGCTGCTACAGAGGCTACGTTAGGGCTTTACAACTTGGTCTCCCTGACTCTCAGTGGAGACGGCAAAGAGAGGGCACTCTCGGTCAGACCCTCCCCTCCGCCCCAGTGGCAAGAAACGAGCCTCTCTCCCTTCCCTCCCCGTGCTGGCGGCCATAATTCAGGCGTTTTCTACAAAGGGAGCAGCTATCATCCTCCGCACCCCTGGTTTTCGGATAAACACGGGCCCCTGCCAAAACAGACCGTAAGTCGGCCCCACCCAGCGTCTGCAGAGCAGCGCTCCCGGTTTGCTTAGTCTAATTCGACGGGGACTCGTCACTCGGCCAACTCCCAAGTGCCTCACCGGTCCGGGATGGCAGCCGAAGAGAAGCGAAGCAGCGCAAATCAGAGCCGAAGAAACTCCTTGGATGAGAAGCGAAACGTCTTCGACGAAAACCCAGAAAGTCCGGTTGTCCCTTGAAAAAGACCCTTTGGGGGAACCCAGCGCAAAAGCAAGCCGGATCTTCAACCCACGGTCGCTTTCAGATCACGGGAGCCTGCCTGGCATTCAAGAACGAAAATGAAAGTCTGAAGTCTAAAGGAGGAGGGGAAGCTGAGGCAGAATGCAAGCGTTTGGGGTTAGGCAGGCCCGAAATAACACCCCCACACACACACACACCAATTTCTCATCCCTGCTCCACTAAAGGAGACATTTAGTTTATTTTGAAGGCAGGGATTCTCGACTTTAAAATATGTGCACTGGCAGGGAACAAAGGGGATATATGCAGTAACATAACCTGGGCACAAATTACACAGAATTTTTCCAGTGGGAATTGGTGTGCAATGCATCAGTGTTTCTAGCCTTGCCAATTTTATTATTGCTCCTGTTTGAATCCTTCTTATCACCCATACTTGTAATCTTCCTTGGACAGCTGTGTCTGCTTGTTTTAATCTGCAAAGCCATTCCTTGCATTGAGAGGAAGAGCCTTCTTTGCCTGTGGTGAAATTTAAACCCTTAGAACACTTCTTTTTAAAGTATAAATATTATACGGAAACCTCCTCCTCTATTAATTCAACCTCTGATTTCCCAACTGTTCCAATCAGTGTTACTTATCTTGATGACAGCAGTTACCTTTCCAATTGCTAAATTTTGTATCTTAGCCATAAGGCTACTTGCTAACAAACCTGGTAATAAATTGTTAGAATATTACCACACTCCCCAACTGAATTTAGGCTTGTATATTACTCTTACTAGTCTAAGATTTATCTGCTCCTTGTGGTTTCAAAATTGTAAGTTTGAATGGAAATCTGCATTTTAAACTATTTCCCATTTTTATCAACAGTTCCGTTTAGAAACTTCAATGAAGTTCTTTTCTGTAAAATAATCTCATGCCTGAAAAAATCAAAATCTTTTCTCAGTTTATTTTCTTCAGCTTCTAGGCATTTTGAATAATTTTATCTCATACAGTCATTAAGAAACTTAATTATACTTGTGTATATATATATAACTATTCTCACCCTATAAGTCGTTTATATCTTCCTCAATGTTGAACCCTCTATGGCCTGGGAATCTGAGGGTTCTGGATAGTATATTACCTGTTCATAATACTGCAGTCTTCTGGACAGAGAGATATGATATTGTTCCTGGGGTATGTTGGAGCCCTCAGACTCCCAGCTGAGTGGGTGAAACTGTCAAACTTGGTTGGATCACACAATGGTCCTTTGAGGAGGGGATGCACCACTGCCTCTTAATTGATAAGACAGCTTCCTCATTCAAGCAGGCATAAACATTGGGCAGTATCTAACAACATGAAATTCAATGGTGAAAAAAGTAAGGTTCTACATTTAGGCAAGAAAAACAAA
>JANHFP010004459.1:65560-81602 GCA_032468135.1 Calamaria suluensis | reverse complement strand
CTCCCAGGAGCGTCGGGTCGGCGCAGCGAAGTCTCGCTGCGACCGAGCGCGGCGAAACCGGAAGCGGAAGTCCATTGACGATAGGATTATGGATTGTTACAGTTGAGGTTTTTGTACATTAATGTCTAATGATTATTATTGTTTTTATGATTATAGTGTTGATACTGTATTTATACTACTGCTGTGAGACACTCAGGATTGTAATGATGGAAGTGGGATACAGGCATTTAACACAAATACATTTATTGTATCTCCCATTAGGCCTTTATTTATTTATTTCAAGCATTTATATATCCACCCATCCTGTAACCAACTCTGGGTGGCTCCCAATCAAAAGTGAAAACAATACATAAAAGCACATCAAAAGTATAAAACCAAACACATTAAAGCACATTAAAAGCCTGGCATCAAGTCAAATTTCTAATGTGCAATCATCCCAGTGCTTGAGGGAAAAGCTAGGTCTTCAAGGGACAGTTATAAGGTCTTCTTAACTTCAGTGGACAGAATGCCCTAAAGGGTAGGGGCATTGCATGTCAACTTTGCATGTCAACCCATTCCAGGTGTGTGAATTGGTTTGTCCAATAGATTGGTCCATAGAGGATGGTGGTCTTGGAGGAAATCTTATGCATCTTCTGCTCTCCTGCATCCTAGACCTGCGGTGTCAAACTCACATTGTCATGGCAGCATCACGTGATGTATTGGGACTTTTCCCCCTTTGCTAAGCTGGTTGTGGGTGTGGTGGGCATGTGATGGATCCAACCCAAGGGACGCGAGTTTGACAGCCTTGTCCTAGATAGAATCATTCCAAAATGCATGAAAAAAAGCCCTGTCCTAGACCATAAAGATCGGTAATTCCTTCTACTCTTGGTAAGCAAGAGCACCTTTCACTCATACTCATTTATACTACACACTCATACTCTGTTAAGATGTTTAGAATATTTAATGTTTTGTAATAATTTAATTTATCAAAATTTGAAAATCCCACATCCCTCACAAACTGTTATTTGTTAACTATTGTTTTATAACTTAGTTATATATAACACCTAGAGTCACTTGTTTTATGAGGTGGGCAACTACATAACTCCAGATAAAGAAAGAAAGAAACAAACAAACAAATAAACATACATACTGAATTAGTAGTAATGATGAATGAATCAGTTTGCTTTTAACTTACTGTAGTATGTCCTAATTCTTTCATGAGTCTATTCCATTCCATGTTTGCCTACATTCCATGTTTGCTTACATACATAAGGGATGTGGTAGCTCAGTGGGTAAGACAGCTGAACTTGTCGAGTGGAAGGTCAGCAGTTCAGCAGCTTGAATCCCTAGTGCCGTGTAGTGGGGTGAGCTCCCATTACTTATTCCAGCTTCTGCCAACCTAGCAGTTTTGAAAGCACGTAAAAATGCAAGTAGAAAAAAATAGGAACCATCTTTGGTGGGAAGGTAACAGTGTTCCATGCACCTTTCGTGTTTAGTCATGCCGGCCACATGACCATGGAGATGTCTTCGGACAGCACTGGCTCTTTGGCTTTGAAACGGTGATGAGCACCGCCCCCTAGAGTCAGAAATGACTAGCACATATGTGCAAGGGAAACCTTTACCTTTACACAATATATTTTGATTATTGTCTATTTTTTCATTAAATAACTATTTTTCCATTTACTTTGTCTCAGTTACCCATATTAGTATGTAATTTTCCCCAAATATATTCCTTCTAAACATTAGAAGCTATAGTGCACATATCTTATATGTACTCATTTATGCCTGTTGGGAAACATTTTTTTCTTTCTTTTTTCCTCCCTCCCTCATCTCTTGTACTCTTTCTTCCTTTCTTTGTCAAGAACTGCACTGCAAAATGTTATAAATTGAGGATGGCTGTTCGATATATTTGCGCTAAAGCATCAGAAGACTCGGCTTTAAAATGTGTACTGAGTGAACTTCTGAGGCATCCCTCTTTTGATCTTTGTTCTTGCCTTCCCCCTCCATTCAGAAAATTGCACCAGTCCTATAAATAATATAGCATTGAACAACTGGAAGATGTTTGGTTATGAAGAACTGCAGAGGCAAGAGAGAGAGAGAGATGTGACTGCAAAGCAGACAAATGAAGAGAAACCATCTTTCCCTTTTTAGTATGACAGCTAGCTGGAGATGAGAGCTTGATTTATTCAGCATGTAAAACGCAGCCCCTTGGTATCATTTCAGTTACCTCATAAACATAATTTCAGGTTGTGGCTGCCAAATCATTTTTCATGTTTACTTTCCTCTTTGATTTGCTTTAAACATACCCTCCTTCCTAGCATTTTCACTCCTAGCCTCCCCCCAATTTCCTTGAAGAATGAAATAATTCAAAAACCAAATGCATCAAATGCATTTTGGGAGTTATTGTCTTTTCTTTTTGTCACAATACATTAGATACAAGCCACATTAGCCATAAGATTTCATAAACAATTTCAAAGCCTTATAATGCACACCTGTGCTTTTGCAAGTTCTCAAAGCAGAAATAAATAAATATATTCTCTTGGGAAGTACTTGGTTATCCAACCTTTTTAGGTGGAATGGATTAAAAGTGGCCAAACTCTTATAACAGTTTGCAGTGAGAATGTCAATATCTTGTCAGATATAGAAATCAGTTGATTATGTGACATCAAGGCATTGTTAACTCTCACTGAGTTAAACACTCATTTATGACTCTGGTGATTAAAGCATTTTTAATTATACAACTGGTGCTACATAGAAGAGAAAAAGCTGCCTGGGATATTAAAGGTGAATTGTTTAATAATTCATTGGCTTGTTTTCTTGGCTATTTGTAGTATGCCCAGACGTTTTCTCAAAAACATCAGTAATCTTTCTATTTTGTTTCTTCAAATTTCTCTTCCATAGAGTGTCATGGCACTACTGTGTCAATCTCATAAAATTTAGCTAGTTAAATGTTCATTTTTATTGTTATTATTAATTTTGGAGGTTCCTAGAAAAATTGCTGAGTGGTTTATGGATAAATACATGAGTGCCTAAAATGACATTTATAATGTGTTGGTTGAAGCTATGAATGTGAATGTAACATCTAAATGCAAATAATGTCTTGTTGTTTCTCAAGAATCTACATCAAATGCAGTAAAGATTAGATGAAGCATATATTTTTTTTCAATAAAGAGCATGTATTTGAAAATAGCTGTATCAAAGACCAAGATTATTTTATTTATTTATTTTATTTTATTTCATTTCTATACCGCCCCTCTCCCAACAGCTGGGACTCAGGGCGGTGTACAACAATAAAAACCCAACATAGTATAGAAACCCAACCCCCCTTTCTGTGGTGTTAAAATCCCCCCCACTGTCAGACACCTAATAAATAGCTAGGCCAGGTAGCTAGGCCAAATAGCTAGGTCAACTATTAAGTGAGTTGGGACATTGTTTAGAAATGTATAGCTACAGAAAATAATTGTTGAGGACCTTACACTGATGACTTTGCAAATGATTAAAACATGGCACACTTGTATTTTTAATTTCTGTGACTACTTTTTTATCAATATACATATCTATGTTTTTGTTCATATTTTTGTAACTTATGTAGCACTGGACCAAAGCTGTGCTCCATGACGTGCAGGCAGTGATGAATACTTGGACACTCCAAAAAGGATTTCCTCTGGTGACAGTTACTATTAAGGGGAAAAATGTCCATCTACAACAAGAACATTATTCAAAAAAACCTACTTTTTCTTCATCAGCTCGGTAATGATGAACTAATGAGATTTGTTTCCGATTATATTTTATACAGATTCTACTTCACAATACAGATATTTCTTGACTTAGGGCCACAGTTGCAACTGGAATCTGGGTTGTTGAGCAAAGCAGTCATTAAGCAAGACACCATTTGACTGCTTCGTTCAATTACTGCAATTCTGATTCTCCCACTTCCAGTTGTTAAACGATCTCAAGTAGACCGAACTGAGGATAAGACATGTTGGGTGCTTTAGCAAGGTGAGGCAAGCCCTCTAAAGCATCACTCTGACACTGAAAATCCTCCCTGCAAGTAGGATTCTCAGTCCCAGTGTGGAGAGATACCTGTACATGGCCCACACTTGGCTTTCTCACTTGCCAGAGGTAGCTCATTCTGCTTACGTTAATTCTGCCTTTCTGCTCTAGCCCCTGCTGAGCAATCCAAGCCTACAATTGCTTAGGAATGACAGGAATTGATGAAACAATTTTGCAAAAGAGCCTTGTCTCTCAGCAAAAAGGAAAAAAAAGAAAAGAAACAAAAAACCGTTGGAGGGGTTACTTTTTCAAAAGTTTGACTGTTACTGCGAAGTGTCAAATTCTCCCTGCTTCCTCTCTAGGAATCTACTTGATGAATCTGATTCCTCTCTAGGAATCCATTTGATGATTTTAGCTCTTGGGAAGCTAAGTAGACAAATTCGTGCATATATAACTTTCTCCAGTGTAAATGTTAGATAGCTGTTAAAAGAGTAATAATTGCCATTAACACGGGAAGAAGATTGAATCAATCATTGAAATACTTTTTAGGACCATAACCTAATTTTAACTTTCCTAAATATATCCTTATTACCACATGTTATTCCCCAGGTTAATGTTTACAACCTCTATCCTTCAAAGTGATGCAACTCAATGTTTTTTTAACTGCATTTTGTGATTTCTGTTTCAGAAATCATAGTGTTGATTTTATTTTTAGGAGTCTGTGGCACATTCCATTGACATATCTTACTAATAAATGTAATGACATTCAGAGGTTCTTGCTGACAACCAAAACAGGTAAGTTTAACTCAAGTTGTGGAGACCTACCTAAGATTTCAAACAAACAACAGAGGTGTGCAAAATATTTTATAGTCAAAACATAGTAGAAATGTATAAGTTGATCCAGCCCTAAACTGTACAATTCTGACTTGGAACAGAGACTGGATTGCAAATGAAATTGTGAGGTTGCGTTATTTATTTATTTTGTTCACAAAGCATTTGCATAATTCTTTTAAATATACCTTTCAATCAGTTATTGATACATTAAATACATTTTTGGAAGAGATCAAAATTTAGGGAATATTGAATTTTAGAATTATGACGTCTTTTCAGTCATTAAAAATCAGGTGCATAGCCACAAAGCATATTGAAGGTATGCTTTCAAAAAAGAATGTAGCAAAAATCCTTATTTTTAATGATCTGATGAAGGCAAATAAATCAGGTGCTAATGTGAATTGTGATATATTTTGATTTTAGATGTCATAGTCCTTCCAGAAGAAGTGGAGTGGATAAAATTTAATGTAGGAATGAATGGTTATTATATTGTGCATTATGGAGATCATGGCTGGGACTCTCTAATTCGCCTGTTAAAAGACAATCATGAGAAAATAAGCAGCAATGATCGAGCAAGCCTCATTAACAGTGCATTCCAGCTGGTGAGGTAAGAGTTAAAAGATTTGCACATGCCTAATATTTGAGGGCTGGGGCAAGGAAGGAATTAAGCAAGCAAGCATAAACCTGCTGTAAGAAGCTTCTCATTTATCTTCTTTAAAAAGAAAGATGGGTCTTTCCCTGAGAAACAAGCATATTCCACATTTGTGCACTCATTGAAGTAATATGAATGTATCCAAAGGTAGGGTGCATCATGAGCTAAGAAAGGAAATAGCTGTTGTACATTGAGAAATACAGTTAGAATGTCAGACATGTTATGCACCCTTGTATTCTTCTCGTTTCCCTAGTTGAGAATCATGCCAAGGGATTTAAAGACAATCCAGGCCATTATAAAATATTGTATAAAAAGCCTGCGACTATAGATGAAAACTGAGCTAAAAGTGTATTGGAGGCCACAGAGCTAGCTACACATGTAGTCCTTCACCTACGACCACAATTGAGTCCAAAATGTCTGTGGTAAAGTGAGACATTTGTGAGTTTTAACCCCTTTTATGACCTTTCTAGCCTCAGTTGTTAAGTGAATCTCTGCAGTTGATGAGTTAGTAACCTGGTGGTTAAGTGAATCTGACCCCCTCATTGACTTTGATTGTCAGAATGTCATAAAAGCAGATCACATGATCCCAGGACACTGCAGTTGTCATAAATACGAACCAGTTGCCAAACATCCAAAATTTGATCATGTGCCCAACGGAATGCTGCAATGGTTGTAAGTGTGAAAAATGGTCATCAGTTATTTTTTTCAGCGCCATTGTAGCTTTGAGCAGTCCCTAAATAAACTGTTGTAAATCAAGGACTACCTGTATCAGTGAAGCTATTGTTTAAGAATGTAGAGCTCTTTCATGGCAGAAGCTGTAATGTATCAGCTGTCAACACTAGCATAGTGTTACAGTACGTTACTATCTAGAATACAACATTAGTTTGCTTTTTTAGACAAATTACAAAAAGATACCTCTTTTTTTAACCTATTGCAAATTTATGTTCAACCATGGTAAAAAGAAAAAAAACTAAACTGTTTGGTTAATATACATTGTTAGTTAGAAAATTTATAGGGAAGAGGATTCAGACCCTTTATATATATATAAAGCATATTTTCTGTTTCCTCAGTGCTGGAAAACTGTCAATTGAAAAAGCTCTTGATTTAACATTATACTTAAAGGATGAATCTGAAATTACTCCTGTATATCAAGGACTGAATGAGCTAGTCCCTTTGTATAAAATGCTGGAGAAGACAAGCATAAGTGACACAGAACAACAATTAAAGGTAAAATAAGAAAGAGTTAAAGCAGAATAAAGCCGAAAACTTGCGTAGATTTTAAATAATCAGTGGATATGTTCTATGCTAAATGAAATAAAATTTGTTTTGTTTCTTTTTAAACCTAAAAATTCCAACATGGGAGTATTCTTTGTAGAATGTTGGTAGTTCTCTACTATCACAGTAATGGCCCTTGCCCATCATGGTAGTAAGTCATAAATACGTACACACAAGCTAACATATTGGCAATATATTCAAAGATCAGGATTGATCATCAGCATTCTTCATTATAATTGATTGATTAGACAGATGTCTAAATTTTGAAACTGATTGCCTATGAAACTTCATTTTATCCACGGGTGAAATCCAGCAGTTGGAGAACCGGTAGTAGAAATTTTGAGTAGTCTGGAGAACTGGCAAATACCACTTCTGGCTGGCCCCTGAATGGGGTGGAAATAGAGATATTGCAATATCCTTCCCCTGCCACACCAAGCCATGACCACAGAATCGGTAGTAAAAAAAATTGAATTTCACCACAGATTTTATCTCTACAATAATAACAATATGACATAAACTTGGCTAATGCTAGCCAATGAGGTTTCAAGTCAGATGATGGATTTAGATCTTTCCAGTTGTCATCAGCATTGTAACCAGTGTTAACAGCAATATAAACACATTCCAGCTAACGGTATTACTAGACAAGCTCTCTATTGGAATATGTTCTTAGTTAAATTACTTCAACTAGAGCTCCTCCTAGATATAAAATCAGCTGATAAACCTCCAGCTATTTTTTCTTTTTAGAAGATGTATGGAAATAGGAAATCGGTTAAGAATTCTCTTCAAAATAAAGTTACAGCCTGTTAATCTGCAAGGCACTAAATTAATTACTGAATGCTATATTTATTTTGGTAAGGATTGTGAGCTGTTAAGCATTGGAACAGCCTGCTCCTTGGAGTCATGAGAGCTCCAACACTGAAGGTTTTCAAGTAAAGCCTGGACAATCATTGGTGTAGCATAACATACCCTGGGCAGACAGCTGGGGTAGAAGACCTGAATGGTCTTTTCAATCCTATAATTCTGTAAGTCAGGTGTTCCCAACCTGTGAGTTATGGCTGTGGCTTATTCACAACCAGGCCGCATGAGCTCAACCAACTCATGCAAGCTCCACTCTTGCAAGTGGTGGGCATTGCGACTCACAGCCACTCACATGCCCGCTGCTCACACAAACTTTCCCCTTCCTCTCCCCCCCTCCCGGTGAACCTGGAAAGGTTGGGAAAATGCTCTAAAGGGTTTTCTGCTTCTCAGTTTCAATGAATCAGATTACTTGTGAGTTTTTAAAAAACATGCACAACTATATATCCATTCTTGAACAGTTTCCTAGACCTAGACAGTGTCAATGGAGTATCTTCCATTACTTTGTAGTTTGGCAAATAATAGTAGTAAATAAAGGGCAAAGCTGCAAGTTTTAAATTATTTCTTTTTTTTTAAACAACCCCTTCCTTTAATGTTTTTAGTAATCCCTAAAGCACTGATAAAGTTACCTATCCTTTCCCTTAATCCCTTCTTTTTAATGTCTTTTAATAACTCCCAAAGCGTTGATGAAGTTTATTTTTTTTATTTTTTTTTATTTGTCAACAAGTACAAGGAAACAAGTAACAGTATAAACATCGACATTGGCACAAAATTGGCACAATTAAGTATATAAATAGGCAAAACATAACCATAAACAGATAGGATGATTACAAATAGATGAGAACAGTAGGGCAGGGATGGTAGGCACGCAGGTGCACTTATGCACACCCCCTTAAGGACCTTAAAAAGCATGAAAGGTCCACGGTAGACAGTTTAAGGGAAGAGATATGGGGATTAGCGAGACTAACAACAGGATCAGGTAGGATGTTTCAGGCATTTATAACTCTTTTGTAGAAGTTGTTCTTCCTAAAGTCTAGATTAGAGCGACTTACATTGAATTTGAATCTATTGATAACCTTGTGATGTTGTGGTTGAAATTAAAATACTAATTTACAGGTAGGGCATTTTGGTAAAAAAAAAGTTACTTGGTTGGGTAATGAAGCCAAGCAAACAACACGCTCAGACAGCGCCAAGGACTCTTAACAGTTCAACCCTGAGCTACAGATGTTCTCTTTTATTGGAATCTCTTCTCTTTGTACAGATTACAGTGATGTTATGACTACTCTAAGAATAATTTATAGACATGCATATGCACAAGATCACCTATATGAAATAACTTCTATATTTTTTATTATTAAAGGAAATTGTTCCTTAAACCATAGTATCCATCCTGTCCACCTTTCTGTTTGTGATTTATGAAAGATACAAGCAATATGACTTTTGATTGAATAACAAGATTGTTAGTTGCTGCTTTAAATAATTAATTTACATTTATTACAACCTTATTTTATTATTTCACAAATCACTCTAGGCATACATAGTAAATCTATTTAAAAATATGATTGACAAACAGTCTTGGGATGACGAAGGTACCGTGTCTGAGCAAATGCTTCGAGCCTCCCTCCTTATGTTTGCATGTGTACGTAAATACAAACCATGTGTAGACAAGGCAGAAGACTACTTTATGAAATGGAAGGACTCAGATGGAACTCTGAAGTACGTATTTCACTTTTTAAGGGTGCTTTAAACAATATAATTCTGCCTTCAGGAGGAAGACATCCATTCAGGGGTCTTGTAATCCTGCTTGGTGGGAGATGTACTTTGTAAACGGAATCAAATAAATAGCAGTAATTTAATATATTCTTTTCTCAGAAAATAATATGAGCACAATTTGTTACAGATTGCCGAATAACATTAAGATGGCGGTATATGCTGTTGGAATACAAACAGATGAAAACTGGGATTTCCTTTTCAGCAAGTACCAGTTACCTGAATTTGATACTGAAAAGAATCAGATTGAAGTTGTACTGTGTCTGAGCCAAAACAAAGAAAAGCTTCAGTGGTAAGCATTCTTCAAGTAACATGGGTGATATTTTAAATTCAAAGGAACTAGTTCATATATTAACATTATAGCTCTCTCAGTACTCATTTCTTACATTTTCATGATCACTTAATAGTTATGAAACAACGGTTTTTGGGGGGACAACAATTATAATCAAATTATAATTGTTTAATTATACATTAATTTCACATCTTGTTAACATGTGCTAGAGAGAAATGCAGTTTGATATTACTATTCCTTTGGAGTCAGTAGGCAACTCAACCTTGGGTGGCACAAGGAATATTTTTTTAATACCAAGTAGGAAACAGTTCAACAAGATATTTTAATCTTCTGTTCCAGACTATATTTTCTTCATCTTTATCTTTTGCCCCGTTTAATATTTATTTATATTTTGTCAGTATAATTTTATTTCATTAAAAAGCCATTCCAGAGTTACAATTAGCTTTTATTTAAATGATTTTTATTAAAAGGTTTTACAAAGATTTTAAAAACTTCAGAAACACAGAACAGGAAAATATTAGAAAATGGTTTAAAAAATAATAAATAAAAACCAAGAAAAAGATGTCTAAAATGACTAAAATCTTCTTTGCAGAGGTTTGTTTATAACATAGCAATTACCATCAAAGATGTTTGTTTTCTTCCCGCAAACAAATATCAACCGTTCATTCTTACTCATTGTCAGCAAAAAGTCTATACAGGGTTTCCAGTCTTTTAAAAAAGTAGTAGTAGTTCCCTCCTTAATCAAACAAGTCAATTTAGCCATTTCTGTAAACTCAGCCATCTTTATAATCCACGCATCCATTACTTATGTTTCTGAATAGGTATCCCTCAGCTTACGACCACAATTGAGCCCAAAATTTTTGTTGCAAAGCAAATCAGTTGTTGAGTTTTGCCCCATCTTACAACCTTTCTTGTCTATTGATATATGAATCGCTGCAGTTGTTGTTAGTAACAGAGTTGTTAAGTGAATCTGGCTTCCCCATTGGCTTTGCTTGTCAGCAGGTCACAAAAGGGGATCACATGTCTCCAGTATACTGCAACCATCACAAATACAAACCAGTTGTCAAGCATCTGAATTTTGATCATGTAAACATGGGGATGTGGCCACACTTTGTTCAGTGTTGTTTCTAACTTCAAATGGTCACTAACCAAACGGTTGTAAATCAAGAACTTCCTGTAGTCTTCCATCCTTGTGTATATAATAGCTTCAAAGTTACTCTATATAAAACCAATCATCCACAAGGCTTTTCTAATGATAGTTCATAAAACCTAATAAGAAAGTTCCAGTTTTATCTGAATATTAATTTTTAAAACTCTCTGCATCACCACACATATTGTTTATGCATTTGTGTCCAGTATGTTTTTGCTCTTTGACATCATGCATGAGAAAATGTCATTTCATGTTTTTTCACATTTCCAACAATGACTAGAAGTATCTTTATACATCTTAAGACAAATTTTCTGGGGTCATACAACAATGATACATCATTTTTAAAACATTTGCATTGAACTTTCAGGTACTTTAAATTGCTTTTCCTCCATTTTGAATCTCAACGAAATATATATAATATATATAAGAAATATAATATATATATTATCTCACTCTATTCCTGATCCTTTTAAAATCTATACTAAATATTTTAATTACACATATTAAAACAATTAAAAACTAAATCCTCCTGCAGTTATTTTCCCTATTTTCCTGTACTAGCAAGTCTTTATATGTTAATCCATATTCACAACCAGCTGTTTCAAAACATCAACTTTATTTATGTTGTGCATATATTCTAATTTACATATATTAAAAGACAAAAGAAGTTTCCAAATAAATCACTGTTTATAAGTGATATATTTGTGTGTAGGCCAATTAGAAACATGGGATTAATCAAATATTGTTTTGTGAAATCATATTGCCAATATGGGACTAGAAAAGAAAATCAGAACATCATTACTTTGGGGAGTACTAGCCATGCACTCGTTGAGTGAATCAATGAGAGAACAAATTAAAAAGATGCATTATTTGTTGCATTCCTTGCTCACTTCAATAAGGGATATAATTTTCTTAACAAATTTCTGCACATATTTCATGTATCCATGCTTAATTCAAAAACTTGTTTGATCGTGTTCTTTTTAGGCTAATGGATCAAGCATTGCAAGGTGACATAATAAAAACTCAGGAACTTCCTTCTATAGTTATAAGTGTTGGAAGAAATCCTTATGGATATCAATTAGCTTGGAAGTTTTTAAAACAAAACTGGGAGAAACTTGTAAAAAAGTATGTATGACCTTCATGTTCTTGCACTTTTTTGTATTTTGTCTTGAGGAAGCCTACAAAACTCTTTACTCTGTTGATGTTTGCTGTTGGTTTTGTTTGTTTTTCTTGTAGATTTGACCTTGGCTCACCCACACTTGCACACATGATTATTGGGATAACAAATCAGTATTCCACAAAGGAACAGCTTGCTGAGGTAAATATATCTCTGACAGTCTATATAAGTAACTGTGACACAATATTTTTTATCTTAAATCAGTGGAAACCATTTTTATAGAGAGAAAGAATCAAATTGGTAAGAAAATAATGTTTAGTTTTGTGTTTGTGTATACAACGATACACATGTTTGTGCTTTCAAACTAGTTTTGACATATAGCAACTGTATAGACAAGTTCATGCATTCTTCTGCAACATTTCTGAAGGGATTTGCCATTGTTTTCTCCTAGGGCTGAAAGAGTAACTAGCTCAAGGTCACCCAGCTGGCTGCACTAAACTCATTCTAATAAACATAAACACACAAACAAACAAGCACACACACACATATAGAAACATGCTAGCTTATAACAAACACAACATTATAACATCAGCAGATTAAAATCAGTTGCAGAAATAAAGCACAATACTATTCAATTAATTAATACAGTAACAAAATCCAGTTTCAGACTTCCAAAGACCTTCTGAAATAGTAGTTTCATTACCTTCTAGGAGTTCATAACTAAGCATATGGGGGTTGATGGAAAAACAGCATTTTCTAGTTTCCCAAATTGCCTCCTTTCATGAAAATTGGGGACAAAAGCAGTTTCTCAGGGTAAAGGGTTAATTGTAGTTGGAAAAGGCAGCTTTGCAGCTCACCAGCTACTAAGTCAGTGGGGCTTTATAGGTAAGACTAGAACCTTCAATTGTACCTGGAAACAAATTAGTAAGAAATTTAGGTGTAGGAGAAGGACTGGCAGAAGTAGGGAAGGGATGAAAAAAGGGGTCAGCTTAAATAGCAACAAACAAACCAAATCCAACCCCCCCCCCAAAAAAAAATCTGGTTGACTTTGACCCTTATTTAACTGTAATCAGGCATTGACCGTTAGTTGAGAAGATTCCTGTGCATAGACTTTTAACAATAACATCTAAATTGAACCTTCACATGTAGACCTGTTTTTTGTGCCTGACAGTAGACCTTGTAAAATGTGTCTGACATGACATCTGGCACTACAAAATGTTAAAAAAAATAAAACTCGAATGAACTAGTCTGTATTTCTCTGTGTTGTAAAAATATCCTGATTGTGTTCCAAATGACTGCTGATTTGAATAAGAAGCAAAGCTCCTTGCAATGAACACACAAGCACATTCTCAGTGTGAACATGGTCCTTGCAGAGCATCGGTACTTGCAATTTGAGAGTTTCTGCTTGAATGCAGATGGAGGAAGCCTTTGTTCAGCCCCGTGTTTCCTCCCCTCATTGACTTTTTTAAAATTTGTGTTATGGTTAGTTATTGAAGAAATAGTTTGATAGTTCGACAGTGTGCATTAAGTGTACAAGTCTAGTTTTGAAATGGTCAACACCTACAGTAATACACCCAATTTATTGCATTTTGTTTGTATGTCTTCCTACATTTTTCGTTTGGAAATGGGTGAGGCTTCATAATGAGTACTTCTGAGATAGCGGAAAGGAAGAAATAATTGCAGCTATTCACATCCATCCAGAGAATGGAAGCATATGGGAATGATCCATATCTCTTAAGAGAGTATCTCATTGCTAACCAGGCTCATCCTCCTCTTGTCAACTGGAATACACACACACACACACACACACGTTTTTGTGGAGATACTTGGTTGCCCAAATATGGGAGGGAACAATGTAGCTCCCTTTTGCCTTTCAGCTCATCTCAAGAGACTATCCAGGCAGAAATTAGCGACAACATTGTGCCGTATATGTTGGTTAATATATATATATAAAAAAATTATTTGCGCTATGTCTATTCCTCATTCAGGAGTAAGTCTCCTCCCTCCACCCTCTCCCCATAGGAGCTTTTTTTTCAAGAGATACCTGGGCTTTTTATTTTTCTTTGAAGATGTTTCGCTTCTCATCCAAGAAGCTTCTTCAGCTCTGACTAGATGGTGGGGAATGAAAGGATTTATATTCCTTGCAGACAACTGGTCATGATGTGGAGCCTTCTTGGAACTGCTGAAAGGACTGTTTTGAACAGCCGTCTCTCAACAGAGGGGGAGGTATATGACATCATCTATCTCCAGCCTACAATACAAAAACGGGAACTCACCCCATCATGACTCACCCTGTCATGACATCACATGGTGCTTGGTTCTTGTACTGCCAACCTTCTGGTCAACAAACCCAGCGTCTTAACTGCTAGGCTACCCATGCTAGATCAAAGAACCAGGGAATATTTCTGAATGATATGGAACAGGGCTGGAGTATCTGTGGACACAGAACTTATGAGAAATTTTTGTGTTCACCCTGAATGTCAGAAATCTCAAAATTAAGAAAATACTCATAATCTTACTCTATATTTGTATCGTACGCAGTGAATGATGATGATTATGCATTGTATACAATATAAATATTATTGGAAGCTAAGATTATGAAAATGCCCAGGTCCAAGATTTCATTTTGGCCTTATGCTAGAGATACCAAGAAAATTTACCTAGGTAGGATGAGAATTGGTCAACACAATCTTTCTCACCAGCTCCTTCCTCTAGATAGATGTTTCTTATAAATCCCAGAAAAAATATTACAAATACATCCCGTCACACAATTTCACTACAATTGTTTCACTACAGTCTCCTCTGCATTAACTCTGCTAAAATATTAAATTTTAACAGATTCATCTTAACATTTCTGATATCTAATTTTTTTTAAAAAATTCTGAATACACAAAAAGACATGGTTAAATTGTAGATAAATATACACAAACAAATGCAAATAATATTTGTATTTTATTGGAACATATTGAGTTTGTAGTTGGTGAAAAAGTGGGGATCCTGTTTAATTGTTTTGTATGAATATTCCATAATATACTCTTACACTAATTACACTACAGTTTCTGAGATTAAGCCCCTAACAGCTGCTCTAGATTCTCACAAAGTTTATTAATCAGATTTACTGAAAGGAGAAAAAAGATTAGATTACAAAAACCTGGAAACTTGATATGTGTAATTTAGTACTCCATTTACCAATAAGCTTGTCGGGGGTTGGAAATTTTAGTTCTTCTTCCTTGACTTGTCTGTCTTTTTAAATATATTTTATTACACATTTGTAAGAAAAGAAAAGAAAGAAAACAAAGGACAAGAAAAGGGGGAGTGTGTATAATTTACATATCAGAAACATAACTAAATTGGCAATACATAACTAATTGGGTTTACATATTGAATATCTGATGTCATTTCAAAAACTGAGGGTCATTTTTGAAATACAATTGTACAGGATTACCAGTAATCAACACAGTATAAATTATAAAAAAATACTAATTTCTGACCAAATAGAGGAAGATTTATCCCTAGTTAAGGATACTTGAAAGTTAGAATAATAAACCTTTATGTGAAGGGTTTGACATAAACTGAAATTTAGGCTTCAGTTGTGATTTCAGTTGTGATTCAAAACCATAAAATGGAATTATGCTTTAAATAGGATTTCAAATTAATTTGAATTGTTTCAAATTTGTTTTGCTACTTTCTTTTCTGATATGGGAAGAATGTTCAGATGCTCTCCTGTAGTAGCTTGTAAACCACCATGCATTCATTGAGTCCAAGATCTAAGAAATTCACTACAGAGGGACAGATACTCCCATCTAGGTGCCTCCACAGGTTAGCTACATAGATGAATACATTCTTCTGTAGTCTTCAAGTTGAGGCTCATGCAGAATCTGAAAACTGGCTGAGAACACAGAAACCCCCTTCTTCCACACCCAACCACAATTACCTTGTGGAGAAACAAAGTCTCATAGCCAGGTGCTAAGTAACAATAGCTATAATTGTAAAGAGAGGCTTTTCCCTTGGTCTGCTTAGGGAGTCCAAAGCAGTGGGCGTTTACTAAGTTCTATTGGCCAGAGACTGGGTTAATTAATTAAAATATTGGCTCCTCCTCTTCCTGCTGCCTCGTGCTTCCCCAGTTCA